>JADRCD010189184.1:0-15097 GCA_019843815.1 Montemys delectorum
TAACTGTTCATTATGTGGGTAGTTTACTTCTTACTCTAAAAACATTGTAGATAGTGATGAACCTTGAAGAATAACAATGAAAGAAAGCATAAGATCTCCATCAACAGTTAATGAGGGGTTTTATGATGTGTTTTTATACCTATGCAGGACAGTGAGACTTAAAATAAAAATGTATATGCCATGTCCCTTCCAGGAACTGTTCCACTGTTACCACCAGAAAATTTTCATGCTTGAAGATTGGCAGTGCTGTAGATTCCCACTGGGTCACCATGGTCGGTGCAGGCTTTATGAAAATCCGAGTGGGTTCCAGTACCAAACAATGAGAAAGGATTCAGGCACTACTGGTTCTGAAGGTCAGATGGCATTCCTGTGGCTGATGACAACAAAGGGGAAGCAGAAGTTAGAGATGCCTGTTGATAAAATTCAAGGCTGGAAGTCTGTGTGAGAAAGTATACAGTGTTTCCAGCACAAGAACTAAAAGCATGCTGACACTTTGTAGCCTTCAGCAGACATCCTATTGGCTGATACATTAAAGAAATTATAGTGCTCTTCACTTCAGACCTGCCTTGTGGAAAATGGTCCCTAAGACAACAGTGAAGTTCACATGGAAACCAACACCTCTAAACAGACGTGCCATCCCCCTAACTTGCCTGCTCTGACCACATCTAGTGTACTTTGCACAGCTTACAGCTCTGTATCTACCCAGGCTTCATATAAGGCCAGAACCTTATATTTTTATGTGTAGGTTTCATACTTGAGAGAGGGAATACATCCGGAACCCTGCTAAAATGATCCCACATTTGAGTTCATTTGTCCCAAACCCCAGCCATGACCAGTCCCACCATCTGATCTGTTTCAGCCTCTTCCTGTCTGGCTTCATCTGACCTCAACCTGCTCTCTCACAGGCTTGGGGCCCTGTTACCTCCGGGGTGAAGACTTGCTTTGGATCTCCAGTGCTCCCACTAAAAACAAAAGGCCAGTTGCAGCAGTACAGGAATAATCTCAGAGACCTCTTCAAGAGGTTTATTTTTTTTCTGCTCCCTAACTCCATTCTCTGTAAGAGGGAGAGAGGGTTGAGTTAAACTTGTGAATTTCTTTTTAAACCACACATAAAAGTTTTGCTGCAAATTCTTAGGAGTCAGAATGGTGACAGCTTTGATTTCAGACTGCTTTGTTGTTGTTATCATATGATTTTTATCCCCACACCCAGGGTTTTTACAAGTAAATTAATTAATTGTGTATTTGTGTGTGGATGCCAGTGGACACATGCCATATCTTGTATGTGGAAGTCAAAGACAACCTTTGTAAGTTCTTAACTTCCACCTTGTTGAGGTAGGAGCTCTCTTGTTTTAGTACAGTGTACCTGAGACCAGCTGGCCCATGAGCTTGTGATTCACCCTTCTGTTTCCACTTTGTATCTCTCTTTAGAAATAATGGGATTACAGACAGGCATCACCATGTCCATGTCATTATGATAGCTGTAGCATGAGTTTGGACCAGCTTGTTGATACAGCATAAGCAAAGACAACTAAATCCTTGATAAATTCTAGAACTTGTCCTGAAATGCTTTCCTTCCCAAATCCCTTTATATAGAATAGAATAAATTGTATTTGTGATAATGTTATATATAGTATATTATAATATATACAGGATGTTATATATTATGCAGTATAGCAATAATATTAACATTTACTCTAACCACTTTAAACATTAATAACTTGATCCTCTTAATGGCTTCATTTGCTAAGAGGGAGCCCGTTTTCTTTCCTCAGCCTGCCGTGCTGCGCACCAGTCTCAAGCCCAAGCTGGTATCCACACTACGAGTGAAGGTTGCTATTAGGACCCATTGACCTTCAACAGGTCCTAAACTGTGAAAGGATTGTCAAAAATCATACATTATCCCCAGGAATTTTGGGACCAGGGTGATGGTAAAAAGGTATAGGTAACACATATAGGTGAGGTTATGGCTGGCTTAAAGTTGAAACTATAATCAATTTGGGACTCCATTTTCCTCCAACATCCTCCTTATCCTTCTTACTCTTGAACATGAATACATATCCAATCGGTAAAATATGGATATAAGGTGGAAAGCAATTGCTGCTGCCAGAAATAAGAAACAATGCTCAAAATAGCAACACTGCCACGAAATTCATATAAAATATTTATGAAGCCCAAAGAAATAAAATAAAGTACAACTGCTTTGTCTATTCTTTGGGTTATAAAATAACCTTTATTAATATATCTGAGGGCCCCTCACTTGCATCTCATTTCCTTTCCTAATCCATAGGTGCCCACTGTTTCTCAGTCTCCAGACATTTATCAAGTCCTGAGGTGTGCATGCATTCCTAAGAGGCATGTGGTATTAGCCAGCAAAGCTACAAATCAGCATACCCTGAGACTCAGCAGTTTTATTTTTAGGCCCATGCAGTTTTGCATCTTTACAAGAAACTTACATAGATAGCTTAGTTCTATTATACATCTTTCTGCAATGTGTATTTCTTCTCCAGGTTCTGTGTCTAAGATTTGTTCATATTTTTAAATGGGGCTTCTGTATGCTGGTTTCTATTCTATGACACGAATATCCCACAGTTGAATAGCCTCATTCTTGTTGAAGGAATTATGCTATTTCCAAATGTATATTCCTTTTTAATTCCTTTTACTTTTTCATTTTTTAAACGTTCTCTTCTGAACATTTTATGTCTAACCACCCTTCAGTATTTGTGGAAGATTGGTTCCAGCATCCCCCACAGATACCAAAGTCTGTAGATGCTCATGTCCTTTATGTAGAATAGCACAGTAATTGCATGTAGCCTCCGCAATCCTCCTCTACACTTTTCATCTCCAGACCACTTTTACTGCCTAATATAATGTAAATGCCACGTGAGTAAACACTGTTCCACTGTATCCTTTAAGAAATAGTGACAGGTGGGAAACTCAGCACGTTTACTAAAGACACTGTTCAGTCTTGTGACTGTGAATAGACTCTTGAAGCCATAAACAGACTTCCTACAGAACAATTGTCTACTTTATTGATCACATGATTTAGATGTATTTCTTGAAATAAAAGTTCTGCCTCATCAGGTGCTTGCTCCTTCAGCTTTAGCTGATCCTGCCTAATTTGTTTCCCAAGTGTGTGATCAAACCATGCAGGCAGCAGGCAAGTATAGGGCCAGAGGTCCAGAAAAGGCCTGATGGTTTTCTTCCCTTGCTTCCCTCAGGTAGCATCCTATTCTTTCTGTTGGTCTTTAGAGCCAGAAAGTGAGACAGCAAACCCTTACTCAGGGTTTCAGGACATGTTTTCAGTCTCTGAGGAGATAATACTGACTTGCTCCTGTCTATCAAACTCCGTTTCTATTGTGTAGCAAACTCTTTTTGAAGAGTTTTAAAAACATATTTTAATTAAAATATAATTGCATCACTTCATCCTTTTTTGCCTTTTCTTTAGCACCGTGTCGCTCATAACTCCTTTCATTTCCCTCTCCCTCTCAAACTGATAGCCTCTTTTTCTTTGACTATTACATTGTTTTACACACACACGCACACACACACACACACACACACACACACACACACACACTCACTGCTGAGTCTGTTCTTTTGCTGTTTGTGTGCATATGGTCTCAGAGCTGACCACTTAGTATCAGGAAGCCATTAGGAGGCCAACCATACAAATAATGATAACACTAATTTCAACCATGTTCAAAGAACATGAGTGATTTCCTAGACATGCTCACATTTAGGATTCTTCTTATTTATTTGTGCAAAATATTTAAAACGAAAGTGTGTTTTGTGTTTGACACTTGAAACGTATCTGAAGTTCAAGTAACAAGGAGTGGTTGCTATCCAGCATATATAAAAAGCTTCTGAAAAATCAATAAGATAAGCCACTCAATAGTAAAACAAATGAAAGGAAAACTTATAGAAGAGGGAATAGCAAGGAACACAACCTAAAAGGGCAGCCCATTTTCCTGATAACCCAGGAAGTACATTTTGTAAGCTTCTTTTGTCTACTTGTGCAAAGCTGAGAAGCCCTGAAGGGGGTAGCTCTCCCTCAGCGGTCATTGGTTGCCTGTATTTCTTTGTCCAGGATGGGATGGATCCTCTAAAGACAAAGATTTTGCCCCCTTAGGTTATGTATGTCTATTGATATCATCGTTGTTGGGTTTGTGCAGCTACTTGTAGGAGACAGTCCCCGCACGCTTCTTAGAATTCTGGCTTGTACAATCTTTCTGTCCCGCTTCCACATTGCTCTGTGAGCTATAGATGCAGAAGCTGTGCTGCAGATGGATATAGCTTGAAGCCTCACTGTTTAGTTAGGCTGTTACTGGGCAGAAATGATAGATTCTGGTATAACCATATTTTCATGTTTTGTCCTAAGGATTCTTTTTCTACTTTGAGATTATGAATCTATACTTTTTTTCCCTTCTAAAACTTAAGTGTCTAATACCACACTTTATGACACAGGGAGTTTGTTATTCAATTCTGATTTAAAAACACAAAGGTCACAGAAGCCAGGAAAGCGAGAGGCTCCCAGGACCCAACAAGGATGAAATTAGCCCAAATACCCAACAAAGAAGAGATAGAAGATGCAGAGACCACCTCCAGTGGATAGGCATGGTCCCTGGTTTAGGGATGGGGCCACCCACCCATTTCAAAAATATCAATCTAGAATTGCTCCTGTCTACAGGAAATGCAGCGACAAAGACTGGAGCAGTGACTGAAGGAAAGGCCATCCAGAGACCTAGGGATCCATTTCTACAGACACCAAACCCAGACACTATCGCTGATGCCAATAAGTGTTTGCTGACATGAGCCTGGTATAGCTGTCTCCTGAGAGGCTCTGCCAAAGCCTGACCAATACAGATGTGTATGCTCACAACCAACCATCAGACTGAGCCCTGGGGACTCCAATGGATGAGTTAGGGAAAGGATTAAAGGAGCTGAAGGGGTTTACAACCCAATAGGAAGAACAACAATATCAACACCTTCCAGAGCTTCCAGGGACTAAACTGTTAACCAAAAAGTACACATGGAGGGACCCATGGCTCCAGCTGCATATATAGTAGAAGTCTGCCTTATCTGGCATCAATGGCAGAGGAGGTACTTGGTCCTGTGAAGGCTCAATGCTCCAGCATACAGGAATGCTAGGGAAGTAAGGCAGAAGTGGGGGGGGGGGTGGGAAAGTACCCTCATAGAAGCAGGGGGAGAGGGGAGGGGATATGGAGGTTGTGAAGGGAAATCGGGAAGGAGGATAACATTTGAAATGTAAATAAAATAATCAATAAAAACATGATTATAATTTATTTTGTTTTTGAGATATATGTGGAATGTAAAATGCTTGTGTACATTAGGATTTATATGTGCCTTAAGTTTTATGTTCTCATTTTGCTAAAATTCATTCAACCTTTTAGTGTACTGCTCAGTGGAACTGAGCATATTCATGATGCCATGCTGCTACTGTGCCTGGGGATTTGGCCTCCTAACACTGAGAGTTCATATTAAGCTATAACTTTTGATGCTGGTTGTAACCTCTGTTCTGTTTCTCTGTGAATTTTCTTACCTGAAACCATTTATAGAATTGGATCCTGTACAAGTTATCTTTGAGACTGGTGGATTTCACAGTATAACTGTCCTTAAGGCTCATCCACGTTGTAACATGCCCTTCTAAGAAAGAATGGCATTCCACTATGTGTGTGTACACGCTGCATTTTGTTTATCCATCCATCTGCCAATGGATACTTACATAGTCTCTCCCTTCTGCCTATGTGGTTACTGCTACTATAAATACACAAATATCTGTATCTCTCCTTTCAACATTTTTGTATATAATTAAACATGAAATAGCAAGGTTATATATGGTAATGCTATATTTAATATCCAGAGCATGGTCATACTGTTCTCTACAGTAGTAGCTATAGCATCATACAATCTCAGCAACAGGAACACGATACTATATCTCCACATCTTCATACATACTTGTGATTTCTGATTGTTTAATATGAGCCTTGACTTGAATATCCCTTCTAATTACTGACTCTGAGCATCTTTCCTTCCTTACTTCTCTCTCTCTTTCTTTGCTACTTTCTTTCTTTCTTTCTTTCTTTCTTTCTTTCTTTCTTTTCCTTTCTTTCTTTGCTACTTTCTTTCTTTTTCTTTCTTTGCTACTTTCTTTCTTTCTTTCTTTCTTTCTTTCTTTCTTTCTTTCTTTCTATTGAATATTTTCTTTATTTATATTTCAAATGTTTTGCCCTTTCCAGGTCTCTCCTTCAGAAACCCCCTATTCTGTACCCCCTCTCCCTGCCTCTATGAGGGTGCTCCCCCACCCACCCACCAACTCCCATCTTCCCTCCCAGGCATTCCCCTATACTGGGGCATTGAACACCCTCCTGTCCAAGGGCCACTCCTCCCACTGATGTCCAACAAGGCCATCCTCTGCCACCTACGTGGTCAGAGCCATGGGTCCATGTGTACTCTTTGGTTGGTGGTCCAGTCCCTGGGAGCTCTGGGTGTTCTGGCCGGTTGACACTGTTGCTCCCTCCATGGGGCTACAAACCCCCTCAGCTACTTCAGTCCCATCTCCAACTCCTCCATTGGGGACCCTGCACTCGGTGCAATGGTTGGCTGCAAGCATCTGCCTCTGCATCTGAGCATCTTTTAATGTATTCTTTAAGCGTCTTTATATTTTGTTGCAAGAAATGCCTGTTTAACTATTTTACCCTTCCCCACCCCCCCAATCTTACTGCTTTTGGTTGAGTTTGGGGGATTCTTTTTGTATTCTGGGATTAACAGACTTATCAAATGTGATGTTTGGCTTGAAAATATTTTTGCCCCGCTCTCTCTCTCTCTCTCTCTTTTTTTTTTTTTTTGTAGCTTCCCTTTTCACTCTGTTAATTGTGTCTTTTGTGCACAGAAAATTTTAATTCTAATGTAGTTGAAGTTCATTACATTTAATTTTATTGCCTGTGCTTCTTGGTGTCATATGAAAAATTGTTGCTAAATGCAGTGTCAGAAGTATTTTTCCCTTAAAGAGGAAGAAGTAAGGACAATTGCCTGATTCTTGTGTAGCTTAACAACAACAAACCCAGAAGCCATCTGGATTACACAATGCGATTTCATTTCCTCGCAGTCTGGAGGCTAGCCATTTGTGATCAAGGTGTCCTCACAGACCCCTCTCCTCTGTTTCCAGATGGCTGCCTCCTTCACTACCTCTTCATGGGGTCTCTCTCTGTGTGAACTAGAATCTTATCTCCTTCAATAGGCATCAATGCTCCTGAGAGCTCATTAAATCTTGATTTCCTCCTACAATCTTACTCCTAAGTACAGTTAAATTCCAGCTCAAGGCATCAACACATGATGTTGAAGGGAAACAGTTGTCTGGCCCCTCGCAACCCACCATGTAAGTGGTGGTCATGATAGCATCTGAAAGATAGGATACTTTTGAGACAAATAAGAAATTGGAGGCAATGAGTTAAAAAATGTATAAAAATAATGGAGCCAGTGTCGTATCTAAACCTAATATTTGATGTAGCTCAGAGTGGGAGAAACAGTCTTCCTCAGTAAAGAGCACACCAATTGGTTATCCAGTATCAAAGATCAGCCCTCAAAACACACCTACAAGTAATATCATACAGATTAGCAACTTTTATTTATGTATTAATATATATGTACATATACAAGTATACAATGACAATTAATAAAAAAAGAGACTACTAATTTGAAAGAGCAAGAAGGGGTATATTGGAGGGTTTGTAGAGAGAAAAGGGAAGGGGAGAAACAGGATAAATATAATCTCAAAAAATAAAAAAAAATTTAAAGCAAGAAAACCATTTAGCTATATAGGTAATATACTTGCTAGATGTTTTACAGGAGGAAGGTCAAACTCAAATTCCTTCTCAGAAGAGGCAGAGATATTTATGGTTGTTAAGCTGGTCGTTTTGTTTCTTGAATCCTCAAAACAGATTGTACATCAGGTTCACCTCTGCCTTCTCCTGCCTGACTTCCTACAGCTTCCTGTTTTTTCTGTTCTTTCCAGAGTTCTTTAGTTCTCCCCAACTCTTGTCTGTTTGCAATTAAGGCAAAGTAGATTCTCTAGCTTGGAAGCATTGATCTCTAATGGATGCAAATACCTCTCTGAGGTTCATTTCTGCCCTTCTGCTTTGGTAGGTGCCACCACAAGAGACTGAAGTGAGTTTGCTGCTTTAATCCTCATGATGATTACATGAGGCGGTCAAATTAGCATTTGAATTTTGAAGTAAAGAAACTAAAGTATAGGTATAAGTGGCACCAACCATTATAAACACAAAATACGACACTTTGCCTATGACCTTCAACACTGCCTTTCTATCCTAGAAACTCATGGCAGAGCCTGCCTTTTCTTGACAATGTCCCTTCATTTAGATTGGAGGTATCATGCCATAGCACAGAACAGAATAGTCAGCATGCCGGGGAGTGGGGATCAGGTGTGTGATTCTGAGATGTTGCAATAATGCCTCTGGGAACCAAAGAATTTCACATTTATTGCACTTTTCTAAGTTCTGTTTCTTTCTATGGGTGTTTGAAAAAAATTGAGTAGCAAAATACTCAGCCTACATACCCAGCAGTTAGTCACGAGTTGGCAGCAAAGGAGTATGGGAATAGGTCAGCAGCCTCATTAAACATCTGAAATGATCAGGACTTCACTCACATCTTGGGTAAGCACTCTAAGTTCCTTGAGGACCCATGGAATTGGTGAAGTCTTCTTTGTCTTGTTGGTTAGTTATAATAGTTACATAAAAATAATTTAAATAAGTCAGCTCTAAGAAACAATAGCAATTGTCTGAGACATTCTAGCTCCTGTTCCTGTGTCCCTGAGTGCCCCTGCCCAGTGTTCCTGACTACCGCTGTCACTGAGTCTCTGAGTACAGCTGCCACTGTGTTCCCTGAGTGTTAAGTGCTTTGTTACTGAGTTTCTGTTCTTTTTCCTTTGAAGTTCCCCTTTGTGCTTCATTTATGCAAAGCAGATTTCTTTTGTGTGAATTCAAAGATCCCTATTCCATCAGTATGTCCTTATGTGGCACACATTTCACCTGGAGTAGCCATCTGTGCTGTCAGTTCAACATCACAGTTTTCAAATGACTCAGGGCTTGAGAAGTACCTGCTGTTGATTTAAAGCTAAAGAAAAGGGCACATTCCCAAATGAGTATTCTACCATATATTTTTGAAGGAGAGCATAGGATACTTTTGGAAGTATTCAGTTTTCTTTAGACAATCATTTTTGTTTGGTTTAGCCACGTGGGCAATGGGCAAAGTGTTCTTCCAAGTATGGTTGCAGGAAAATGCCACTATAAAACTAAAACTGGCCTAATCAATGGTCAAGTTGGTTTTGTAAGGGACCAGGTAGTGCCACAGTTGCCACATCTTCACACACAGAGAACAACAGGGCTTAAATGTGATCCTGGGAGTCTTCCTTATGGGACTTCTGCTGAAGCTGCTGGAACCTTCGCTGGACTCCCTTCCTTTCCTTCCTTGATGCAGTATTACTAAACTGCAGAGAGCATCAGGGTTGAAACTCAGAACAACACTTCTAGTTCATATCCGTTGTGCCAGAAACTCAATCCAACAGTAAACATTCTACTCTAGGAGCAATTAAAGGTGTCGTGCCAGGTGTCCTGAGCACACAGACTGAGAGTTGAATTGCTGATCCATGACCATATCCCTCGACTATAACCTAACACTAGTTAAGTACTATTTCAACTGAAAGAATATAACAATAAAAAACAAATCTAATCAATGAAATAACCTAAAAACATAGTCCTCAACCCAGTAATGAGAACCATAAAAAAATCCAGACAGCATATCTCACTCTCATTCAAATTCTACAGCACTGTCAACAGCGAGAAGGAATCAGATGAAATCAGCAAGGAATTTAAAAGAATAGTCATAGTAATGTTCAGTGAAAGCAAAAAGGATGCAAATAAACTCCTAAATGAATCAAAGATAATACAAGTGAATAAAATAACAAAAACAATGTAACCCATGAAACATGATATTGATACGGAGAGAAAAACTGAGAACAATCAAAATCAAATTTTAGAAATAAAAATGCAGCAACTCATTCACTCTCCTGAAAAGAAGAGAAAATGAGGGATGGGGAAGAAATCAGCTTAGTAGAAAAGCCTCATGATGGGGGCAAGACGATGCCTCTGTAGGTGAAGCATTTGTCATGCCTGCATAGTGACCTGAGTTCAGATTCCCATGAATCCACACACTTAGTGTGGTAGTACAGGTCTGTGTACCCAGGGCTTCTACAAGATGGGGATTGTAGGTACAAGAATCCCCTAAAGCTTGCAAGCTAGTGAGTCTGGCACATACAGTATCAAACAAGGCACCTTCTCTCAAAGTATGCAACCTGAGGTTGTCCTCTGAGCTGCACATTCATGCCAGGGTGTGCTTCTACCTTCAACAGACATTCACACATGCATACACCACATAAGAAGGCCTCACCAACACACTAGACCAAACAGAAGACATATTATCTGGAATAAAGGGCATGATGGATAAATTAGAACATTCAGACGCAAACAATGATAAAACAAATAGGAAGAAAATATGGATGTGACTAGAAAGATTGCTCATTGTTTAAAAATACTTCCTGATTTCTAGAGAGTCAGGTTAATTCCTAGAACCCATTTAAGGTATTTACGACTGCCTAAAACTCCGCTCAGGAGATTGAATAACTTCTAGCCTCTATGGGCACCTGCTCTCATGTGTACATACCCCATACAGACTCACATGCATATAAAAACTCAAATATTTTTTATAAAAGAAATAGAGGCAAAGCATAGGGATTACTGGCAACATGATTAAAAGAAAAAAAATCAGCAAAATTAGAGGAAGATATGTCATCATGAAGCAGGATAATGCCAGGAGAAAATATCATCCCATATCATATTGTAGTTAAAACACTAATCATACAGAAGAAAGGAAAACATTAAAAGCTATAAGAGAGAAGCATCAATCACATATAAAAGTACATCCAACTTAACTACAGCAAATTTCTCCACCAGAATCCTGATATTCAGGAATCTATGGGATGCGTTCCCAGTGCTGAAAGAAAATAATTGGCAACCCACTTTACTATATCCAGCAAATTATTTGTCATAATGAAGGGAGAAATAAGAACTTTTAAGTATAAAAACCAGTCTGGATGAATTGATGAACATAAAAACTGCAATTGATGATGCCTGAGGGATTTCATGGTCTGAATAGAAAGATGCACTGTGGGAAATAATAAACTACAGTCCCCGAGTAGTTAAAGCACAGGAACAGGAGACAGCAAATACTACAAAATGGACAAAAATGGCAGGATTTAATATATATCTATATAATTAATGTACCAAATGCACAACCAAAGCACAGCAGATTGTACCAAAAATGAGACTTAGTAAGAATTTTGGTTTCTTTAAAAATCACAAATATTATGGGAATATGTTTTTGTTTTACCAGGTGTGGGGATATGGAACTGTTTCACTGTAGGTGACTATGATTAGCCTCATGCTCTAGTAGGAAGTGTGATTTTTGACAACTGCAAATAGTTTCTATTAATGTTTAACATTTGTAGTTCTGGGGTAACTTCAGAGGACATATAAGTGTTAGGGCCTTGAGCAGTGGGGGTTTTGTTGGTTGTTGGTGGGTTGCTGTTAGTTGCTGTACTTGTGTGCAAAGAGATAAGAAGAAGAAATTATATATCCAGGTGGCAAAGATTGAACTTCCCCCAAGGAACTTCACAGGAAGTATCTAACAATATTGTTATTGTTGCCCCCTTTCTTACCCCTGACACACATTCTCTCTCTCTCTCTCTCTCTCTCTCTCTCTCTCTCTCTCTCTCTCTCTCTCTCTCTCTCTCTCTCTCTTCTCTTCTATCTAGTATTCTAGAATTAAGAGGTTGAAAGGGTAGAAGAAGAGGGAAGAAGAAGGATGAAATAAAAACCTACAATGTAGCTAAAGTTCAGCTTCAAGTGATGCCCAGACAAGGTGCTAGGCAAAATGGGAAATTTCAAATGTTATAGAGTAAATGGCGGAGCATGAAGGAATGAACATTTTGTTTCAAGATGCCAGGTAAAAAAATGTATTGCCTCTACTTCTGCTGGGTTACCCCTCACTTTGCTCCCAGAGAGGATTTTCTGGTTTTACTTTTTCTTCCTATAGTCTCTCAAAAAAAAAGTTGTGAGAATGGTTAAGCAATTAGAAAAAAAATGCAGGTTGAAATGGGGGAACCCAAGAAACAACAACAACAACAACAACAAATACCTGAAATGTAAAAGAAAAAGTTTCACCCTGCTCTCTTATTTCTGAAGGGGTTGCAGTTGGCTGTGCAATTGGAAGGGTTGCAGGTGGAGGTGGAAGCACTTGGAGGTGAGTAGGGCCAGAAAATGGAACAGAAAAAGGCTCAGTCCTCATGACTGAGCAAGGGAGCAGACACTTCCCGGAGGAGGAGGGAGGTTAAAGAAACTGTGCCACACTGCAGCACAGTCTGGTTAAAGAAAGGCTGAAACACACTATTTTGAAATAAAAGGCTATTCTTAAACCAACTGCACCACCAGAGATAGAGGAGAGCTGCCCAGGGTTGCAAGATCACCACCATTAGGTTTCCCAGTAGTCCTACAGCATATGCCTGCTAGTGGGGTTGTACAAAGTTATGGCAAGATAGGAGAGCATCTTATAGAAATGATAGATCTAAGGTGGTTTAAACAGACTGTGATTTCTTTTTTTAAGATTTATTTATTATCTATATTTATGTATACGAGTACACACTGTAGCTGTACAGACAGTTGTAAGCCTTCATCTGGTTGTTGGGAATTGACTTTTAGGACCTCTGCTCACTCTGGTCAACCCCACTTGCCCCTGTTGGCCCTGCTCACTCCAGCCCAGAGATTTATTTATTACTATAAATAAGTTCACTGTAGTTGTCTTCAGATGCACCAGAAGATGGTGTCAGAGCTCACTATGTAGTTGCTGGGATCTGAACTTAGGACCTTTGGAAGAGCAGTTGGTGCTCTTACCCGCTAAGCCATCTCACCAGCCTGAGACTGTGATTTATTATTGGATCCATTCACCTTATGTGAAACAAATTCTAAATAACTGGGATACTCAAATTTAATTATTCACCAAGATTGGAAAGAATTGGAAACAACTATTCTAGAAGATGGTCCACAATTGCAGTTGTTAACATGGTGGAGGGGAAAAGTTGTGAATATTCAACAGAGAAATAGAGCAAGGGGAAGAAATATATTAAAAGATCTGTTTCTGGGTGAAGGATGGTATTCTGATATACGAGAACAGATTCAACTTGATGGTGCTACTATAGAACAATACTGATTAGCAGCTTTAAGAGGTCGGAACAAGCTGAGTGAGGTAACCCAAGCACAAAAGAACACACATGGTATGCACTCACTAATAAATGAGTATTAGCTCAGAAGCTTGGAAGACCCAAGATACAATTCACAGACCACATGAAGCTCAAGAAGAAGGAAGACCAAAGTGTGCCTACTTTAATCCTTCTTAGAAGAGGAACAAAATACCCATGGGAGGAGATACAGAGACAAAGTGGGGAGCAGAGACTGAAGGAAAGGCCATCCAAAGACTTTCCCACCTGGGAATCCATCTGATACACAGTCACCAAACTCAGACACTATTGTGGATGCGAACAAGTGCTTGTTGACAGGAGCCTGATATAGCTGTCTCCAGAGAGGCTCTGCTAGGGGCTGACAAATACAGAGGTGGAGGCTCACAGACAACCATTGGATGGAGCACAGAGTCCCCAGTGGAGGAGATAAGGGGTTTGCAGTCCCATAGGAGGAACAATATGAACTAACCAGTACCCTCAGAGCTCCCAGGGACTAAAGCATCAACCAAAGAGTACACATGGTGGGACTCATGACTCCAGCCACATATGTAGCAGAGAATGGCCATGTTGATTATCAATGGGAGGAGAGGCCCTTGGTCCTGTGAAGGCTTGATGCCCCAGTTATAGAGGAATGTCAAGACAGGGAAGTGGGAGTCCGAGGGGAAACAAGGAAAGGAGATAACATTTGAAATGTAAATAAAGAAAATATCTAATACTTTTTGTTTGTTTGCTTTGTTGTTTAATTAGGTGTTTTCTTTATTTATATGTAAATTTCTCCTTTCCCAGGTTCCCCTCCAAAAAGCAAACAAACAAAAACAACAAGAACAAACCCCTGTTGCCTCCCCCCTCCCCATGCATGCCACCCCATCCTCTCCCACTTATTGGCCCTGGCATTCCCCTACACTGGGGCACAGAACCTTCACTGGGCCGAGGCCCTCTCCTTCTATTGATGATCAAATTTGCAATCTTCTACTATACACATGCTGCGAGAACAATCAGTCCCAACATGTATAGTCCTTGGTTGGTGGTTGAGTCCCTGGGAGCTCTGAGGGTACTAGTTAGTTCATATTGGTGTTCATCCTAAGGGACTGCAAACCCTTCAGCTCCATAGAACCTTTCTCTAACTCCTTCATTGGGGACCATGTACTCAGTTCAATGAATGGCTGTGAGCCTCTACATCTGTATTGGTCAGGTATTGTCAGAGCCTCTCAGGAGATAGCTATATGCTTGTCCTTCCTTCAGTCTCTGCTCCAAAGTTAATCTCTGCCACTCCTTCTGTGGGTATTTGGCTCCCCTTTTTAAGAAGGAATGAAATGTCCATATTTTGGTCTTCCTTCTTCTTAAGTATCTTGTGGTTTGTGTGTCGTTCTTCCTGTATTCCAAACTTCTGGGCTAATAACCACTTATCAGAGAATGCATACCATATGTGTTCTTTTCTGATTGGGTTACCTCACTCAGGATGATACTCTCCAGATCCATCCATTTCCCTAAGAATTGCATAAATTCATTGTTTTTAATACCTGAGTAGTACTCCATTGTGTAGATGTACCACAGTTTCTGTATCCATTCCTCTGTTGAGGGACATCTGGGTTGTTTCCAGTTTCTGGCTATTATAAATAAGGCTGCTGTGAACATAGTGGAGCATGTGTCCTTATTACATGTTGGAGCATCTTCTGGGTATATGCCCAGGAGTGGTATAGCTGGGTCCTCCGG
>JADRCD010189185.1:0-20194 GCA_019843815.1 Montemys delectorum
CCTGCTCTGATTCACTCAGCCTGGTGGCTCCTGGTGGCTCCAACAGCCTGACACCCAGGCCGGGTGGAGGCTGTCACCCCGGATGCTTGTCACTGGACTTTACTGCCCTCTCTCTTAGCCTGTTTCCTTGATTAGAGTACTGGATCGCTCTCATGTGGTCATGGGTTCTTCTATTGTATTCATCTTTGCTTTATGTATTGTGGAACCACTTTCAGATGCTCTAAATACACTTTTATTAGAATAAAACAAATTTTATTTATATTGAGAAGCATTACGTCTGCTTAGGACATTTCTAGAAAAAATATATTTATCATAAAAACATCTTTCTTATCTAGGAATGCTAGGAATGTCTTCCATTTCTGTGAGATCTTTCCTCACCTCTGATCTCTGCATAATTTTTGTTGTTGTTTTATCCAGCCCCACAAATGTTGATGGATTAGCATAGCGTCATCCTCACTATATTTGGATTTAGACTCTCTCATCTTATTTTCCATTATTCTCTCTCAGTCACTTCCCCTTTACTACTTTCATTATTTCTACATTAATCAATTGTGCTAATTTTAATTATTATCATTCTCTGCTGTTCTTTTAAGGCATAGTCCAAAGATTAAGACATACATTTTTAATTCAATTCTGATTATTATAAGCTATTACAGTTGCCAGGATCTCATGACATTTCAACATGACATGACAACTCCTCCTCTTGGTTTTTAAACATGTGTAATTCTGCTTGATTTTAGGGCCATCAGAACTGAATTGATCAGAGGCAGCCGAAGCCTTGGGCTCCGCCCTACCTGAGTTTTGACGACCTCTTTCCTTCTGCCTCCGAACAATGGCATGGAGGCTGATGTAGGAAAAAAAAAAACCCTCTTAAATGTTTGCCTGAAAAGTATTATTCTTATCTCTGTGGTTGTGAATAGTTTTACTGTTAGCTGCTCCTTTTCAATGTGTATCTACCACAGGGTGTCTTGTGACAGTGTCTTGTGTCAGTGTGTGTCCGCAGCTCCCACTACCCTCATGGCTGTCCCCTCTCCCACCCTCCTCCTTCCTTCATGGATATGATCATTGTCAACGTTTTTCAGTTTCCTATTGAGTATATTTGGTTTGGAGTTCTCTAAGGGCTGGTCAGGTTAACTACCTTTCATCAACTTACAAATCAGTGAACTTCTTCTCTGGGAAAATGTCTGTCCAGGTCCTTTACCTTTTCGGACAGATCTGTTTTCCCACCTGCTGAGCTTCAGGACTTCTGAATGAAATAACAATGTGGACAACTTCCAGCTCAGGGCAGAGGTGTGTGGGTGGTGTTCTCTGAGAACTGCGGGTTGAGATCACAGATGCTTCCTTTTCTTAACGGGAAGCTGCTGGAAGTCACTCATCCATCCGGGCCCTATCGCCGAACCCCAGACTGCCTGCCCCTCTGGGTCGGGACCAGTCTATTTGCAAATCTTCACAGGAAACCTTTATGTGCCAAGGTATTTGAACGAAAATTCAGGTGAGAAAATGAGTTATCTTCCTCATAGAGACATATTTTTAATTGGGGAGAAAGGGGGACGAGTAACTTAGTAACCAGGAAGAGCTATGCCAATAAAGGAGAAAGAACAAAGAGAGGCTGGGGTGGATGGAGGCCGAAGGCAGGTCCCCTGAAAAATGTCACTTTTACAAAACCAAGAAAAAGAGAGTAAATTGGTCGTGTGGTTTCCCCAAGAACCCCTGGCCAAGCTTGCTTCATCCTGAGTCCTTACATCAAGACACCCCTCAGCCCTGCTTGGCGACTCAGCAGTCACCATAAGATGGCTGTTAAGGCTGGAGATCTTTCCCTGTAGTAACTCTGACATGGGAAAGTGGAGAAAGTTGACACCAAGCACTGAGGAACTCCAGACCAGTTGGCTGAGAGTTCTAAGACAGAGAAGAATCAGGGCCATCTCCCAAGTCCTTCCTGCTCCTCCTAAACCAGGATCATTCGCACTGCTTGAATTGCTTCCAGAAGAAAAGCTATTAAACCGAAAGTGCCCGTCTGAGCAGACCATGGGCAAACGTGTGCCAACTCCAAAGCAGAACATGCCAGCATGCAGACACCGGCTTATGACCTCTGCCTTGGTTTCATTTTTATTTTATTTTTTATTTTTGAAGAAGAAGAAGAAAATAAAAGCACACATATTAAGTTCTCATACTGTAATTCCTGGAAATCATTTTGGAGTCAAAGAATTTTGACTGTTAAGAGCAAAGACAAACATTGAGAGATTTCCTGCTGCTCCGGGAGCCGTGCCAGTGTGCGGAGTTTCAACGTTCCCCTGCCAGAAGTGCTACGTGGCAGGCAGAGACCAGGCTCTGTGAATGGGGACCAGGCCTTACTGACAACTACAGCGTGGCAGCTGGAAGCCAGGCTCCGAGGTCAGGCAGCAGCTAGCTGAGTGCGGAAACCAGAATCCAAACCCGGGGAGCAAGCCTTCACTTAGAACTGCAAGATGACAGCTGGAAGCCAGTCTCGGAGGGCAGGCAGCAGCTAGCTTAGTGCCTCCAAGCACAGGGAGCAGGTATCCACTAAGATGGGTAGGATAATGCGAGAGATCTTGTGGTGGAGGAGAGAAGCACTCGTGAGAAGGAGTCTTAAGAATAGAGGAACTGAAAATTAATCTGAAAGGTAATGCTTCCAAATGAACCAGGCCAACCCATTGTGAACCCTCAGTGGTCAAGCTGCTGTCCTTTATGCCAAAGGACAACCTGGGACTTAACATGTAGCAGGTCTTGGGATGGAGACCTCCCAGCAATATTATATTTAAAAGGAAGTATTTTAGATTTTCACTCATAAGCCATGGATAATACCAAGGCTCCTAGGATTTCAGGCTGTCGCTAAAAGGAGCCTCTGAGATCATCAGGACTAGTGTCTCCCTGAAGCGCTACACCCAACAAAACCATCCCCTGACAATTAACTGCTATACATTTGAAATCTTCAGAGACAGATCGCTGTCCTCCACAGGGAAGTGTTCATCCCATTTGCCATAGGTCGCGTAGGATTGGTACATGTCTCAAGGACACAGACCCTAAGAATGCCCAGGATGAGTCCTGGGAGTCGATGTCAACGTTTAGAAGTTACTCAGAGGTCAGCATTAACTTTTCCCCCAGAAAGATTCCTAGCAATGCTAACTTGCTTTACCAAACCTCACGAAGGGTCCTGTAGTTTATAATAAAACCGTAGCTGCCTCTTCCTTCAGTGTTTCCTCGCTTTAAAAGTAATGTCTTCCTGAGTCTCTGTCAAGTAGAATTTTCTAAGACCTCATCTTATAATGACTACCATCACAGCTCTGTTTCTGACTTAAGGGACCAGAACAGGGCGGCCATACAAAGAAGGAGCAAGAAAAGTCGAAAGGACTTAAGTCTTATACGGCAAAATAAAGTGCGAATGGACATGACCACCCCTATTAATTTGGTCTTCCTGTAGACTGGGTCTTAGACAATGAGCCATGAAGTAGGCACGACCTCATAAGAATTCTAAAGAAGGACCCAGGCACTAGCATCTTGGCACAGTAGAGTCATTGACCTGCTGTGGGAGGACTGTCACCTAGACTGTGGGATGTTGCACCTTGAGTGCAAACCCTTAGGCTATGACCCCTTCAGTGGCCCAAGCGCCCAGCACAACCTCCTCCCTCTTCCATCACCTCTTCTAGTTCTCAAAGGTGAACCAGCAAGGACTCCGTGCTCCAGGTTTTCAGAAGTCAGCCCTGGGATACTGTGGAGCACTGTTGCCGTGTCTTAAAGATGGCGCTGGCCGAGCTGGAGCCGTTGGAGTAAACAAGTCCTTATTTGGACCCGGGGGCGTGCCCACCAGTGGCCTGATTCTACGTCAATGCCTAGTAGCCTATAAGTGTGTGAAGTGTGG
Organism: Montemys delectorum; assembly: GCA_019843815.1. NCBI lineage: Eukaryota > Metazoa > Chordata > Mammalia > Rodentia > Muridae > Montemys > Montemys delectorum. The sequence continues at coordinate 3,878 of JADRCD010189185.1, forward strand.
TATGGGCTCATGGGCGGTCCTACGAAAGGTATATAGTCAGACTCCTGGTGGGGCTCGGGGCCACTCTGCTGTAACCGCTGTGCAAGACATTCCTGAGTAAACTGTTGCTGGAAGGACGTGGTGTGCTGGTCCTTCTTCCCTGTCAGTCAGGGTCATCGGCGCCGCACAGGATACATTCGGGCTGATTTGACCCGGAACACTGAGGGACCGTGTCTAGACTATTGAAAGACACACCCTTGGGTTCCCAACGCTTATGGAACTGGAGTTTGGGTGCTTTGTCACTTTGACAACATCTCTGATTCTTTCTCACAGTGTGATCGGAGTGACAGGTTCAGGATGTACAACCGAAGGGAAGCTTGTCAGTGGCCGCAGTTCTAGAGCGGAGCAGCTTGCACGGACCATGGCTCCTTTTCACAGCTCTGGAGGCTGGGACCAACGTCAGGGAAGGCTGATGGGCTGGATCTCTTTCCCAGCTTCCGGACTACCTGCTTCTACAAGTATCTTCACATTCTCTTTCCTCTGTGTGGTATTTGGTGGCCTCATCTTCTTCTTAGAGACATAGATCTGTAAGTTTATGGTCTCATATGTCATCATATCGGTGTCCTTGCCTCTGGGAACTTAGTTTCCAAGTACAGTCATTGGCTAGATCTTCAATCTAAGACTAACAATTGACTCCAGACAATGCCTTAAACTTCTGTATGACCCATCTTCCCTCTGTGATGCAGAAGACTCTCTGTGAAGAACAAGAAATCCCTCCCTGCTGAGAAACAATCTGAGGGTTGTAATACTCCACTCCCCTTTCCTTTGTAGTTTCTTGTCTGTCCATCATTTCTCCTGAAAGCTCTACCCTGCTGATGTGCTCACCTTTTAAGGGAAATTCTCTTCTCTCTTGACTTCCAATATCCCCAGTCTACAAGTTCTAAGTATCGTGATTAGTTACTTTCACCCCTTGACTAATTGTAGTCTCCAATTTTGTAAGTTTTGTGTTGAATTTGATTAAACCAGACTCTCTATATCTACCCAGGCTCTTGAGCACATAGAGGTTAAAGCTCCAAGCAGTTATCAAAGCATTTGGTGGGACATGATTGAGATGAATCCAAAGTCTGGGCTAGGACATCTGCAATGGCAGATGGCAACACGATGAAGGTTTGATAGGGCTGTCAAGTGGAAAGAAAACCAGAATGATGCCCCTCCAGCAAAGGACCAGAAAGAAGGAAATGGAGGACAAGATTCACCTTCAGCAAACGTCCATGAGGAAAGATGTTTCCACTGCAGAAGGGAGGGGATAAAGAGGGGAGAGAGACAGACAGAGACAGACAGAGACAGACAGAGACGGACAGACTAGGATACCCCCCCCCCCAGCAAATGATGGAGAGGAGACACAGAATATACCCATTGCTTTCATCACAAAGGGGACAGTAAAAACTTTTTTCACATTTTAATCAGTATGTAAATGTTTAGAACACCTCAGCATTCAGGTGCAGAGCCAACACATGGGCCTTTACCTCAACCACCTTCTAGATGGTTCCATGGCCCCATGTAACGATAGAGGATTGAGAACAATGCATTAGGAGCCAGTAGTTTCTGAGGAAAGGGACTTGGGGTTCACAGAAGGTAGTGAGGATGAAGAGGGGAAGACATGGACGGCCATGATGGACCCAGTTTTCACATTGACAGGATGGAAGCAGAAGGCATCAAAAACTTAGAAGTCGCACTTTGGCTTAGGCTTTTGGTTTCTGATGAATTTGAATAGACAAGTCCTGGAAAAATTCCTTGCCAAGAGTCGTTTGGAAAATGAACCTTTGACAATAGTTATGCTATGAGATCTCCAAGTGGCAAACCTTTTGAGTTCTCTGCTGGGGCTGGGCATCATTTTCCAGGGCTCATGAAGGCTGTGCTTGGAGATCCCTGACCAAAAAAGCCAGGCGCATTCTCCTCTGGCTAAGTCAGCCCTGGGCAGGGACGACGTGGCAGCGCTCTCTCAGGACCAGCCCAGGAAAGGCAGCACAGGGGAAATGGAAAGAGAGGCTAGGGTTTTGTTGCAAAATGAATTAAGAGAAGGCAAACTCCCAGCAATTTTGTCTGGCCAAATTATACTTTTGGGCCCAGGTCTGCACTTTATATTTTAAAAGCTTAAATTAGTTATAATCTCCTGAAATCTCATCTTGCCATTTGTTTTTAATACCATGTCTGCAACCTTTAAAAACATTCATCGACTCTGTATAAAGAAGTACTTTTCATTTAAGGCCAAACACTGGATGATATTTATGTCACTTATTTTAAAAATACTTTACTGGGTCTTTTTTTTTTTTGAGAGCTTCACACAAAGTGTTTTGATCATATTCAGCCCCTAACTCTTCCCAGATCCACCCCCCTTTACACCCGTCCAAATTTGTATCTTTTTTTATCTTTAAGCTCACCAAGACCAGTTTGTGGTGCCGAAATATTATTCTTCGGTGTGTGGTCTTCCACTGGACTGTGGCTGACTTACCAGAGATTATATTTTATATATCTCCTTTATAATGGTGTATATTATTAGTGAGGAGATTTAATGGTTTTGGGTCCTATTGAAACAGCAAAGATTTCATATGTGCCTTGTCATGTGTCATAAGTTCACATATGCTATGTCCTACCGAGCTGCTACTTTCTAATAATGATCTTTAACTTCTGATGCCCCTGCCTCCACCTCTCAAGTGTTGTTATTCTATGTGTGTACCACCATGCTACCTACACAGTACTGGGTATTAAACCGAGGGCTCTGTGAATACTAGGCAAGCCCTGTACCCTGAGCTACATCCCCAGCCCAGTGCTTCATCTGGGAGGCCAGTTCCAATAGTTGATGAGGAAGTTGGGTCTCTGCTAAGTTCTGCAAGTTACTGAGCAAAGCAACAACCAAACCCATCAGTAAGTTGGGTGTAACAGTAAGGAAATGGCTGACGCACATGGACACAACAGAGGAGGGATACTCAGTGCTCCATTTTGGAAGTTGAGCCCAAAGTTGATTACCCTTACCCTCTGGACTAAGGCGAGAGGTCCCTGGTGGATGACATCCTGGTAGGCATGTTCAGGAAAAAATGACCGCATCTCAAATCAGGAAGGTAGAAAAACAATCACAGATTGGGTTTACTTTATAGTTGCTCATTCTTGCTAAACTTCAGGATTCTCTCTTCAAGGCAACACTGCCAATAACCTAAGGACCCTTGGGCAAAGTCCACATCACCTCTTTTTTTTTAATGATACATTGCCAGATGCCATGCAAGAAAAACTGCAGTGGGCAAGTGAGCTCCCTGGAGATGGCCCACCATCTTGCTCAGCTGCAGTGGGTGAACTCTTGTGAGGAATGGCCCCAAAGACTTTGTCCCAGGATTGCTTCTTGTTACTGAGGTGTACTTTCTCATGCTTGTCGTTGTCATACTCCTCTTTTATTTGGCTTGATATGAGTGGAAACCAGGAGATGCTCACTGCCTATAGCCCGGTGCTGTTACTTTCTCTGGGTGATGGACCACCCTACTGGGTAAATTTCCAGCAGACCAACATGAAGATGAACTTTCATGAATTAATGTTGTTCAGATGAATTAATGACTTTATATAATTTCTCATTTGAATCAAATAATTTTAGGAAGAAAGTTTAAAGCGATGGTGCTAGTTGTTTTGCCAGAAAGATGTGATAAAGTTAGAATCAAGAATAGAATGTGCCCCCTCCTCATAGAAGAGTAAGTCAAGGCTGCATAATGAGGAATACAATGAGCTTTCATAAATTACACCAAGAAGAGAAATAGGTTTGGGACAGATGTGTGATCAAGGGAAAACATTCATTCTTCATCAAGTCCAAGGATGAGGCCCCGGGAGTGCACTATGATAAAGCAAGGCCATGTGAAACTGCTGCTCTGAATTTACTATCAAGATTCTCTGTAATTCCCATTTTATGTATATTTTATCTAGGAGGTAATTTTATAAATAACTTTTGTCTAAAAAGGTACAAAAGAAGCTGAGAGAAAAAAATAGTGTAGCTGTTGGGCGCTGATCCATCCACCAAATATGTATATATGTATATATGTCTGTCTATATGTATGTACATGCATACATATGTAGGTATATGTGTATGTATATAAGTATGCATGTGCACTTGTGAAATTTATGAAACTGGTGTTCAGCCAGTGTGTGTATCTGTGTGTGTGTGAGTGTGGGTATGTATGTGCCTGTAAGTGTATATGTATGTATATGTATGTGCATATCTGTGTATATGTGTATGTATACATGTGTATATATGTATGTGTGTCTGTGTGTATATGCATATATGTGTATGTCTCTGTATGTGTTTGTGTGTGTCTGTGTGTGTGTTTGTGTGTATATGTATGTATGTGTATATGTGTATGTATGTGTATGTCTCTGTATGTGTTTGTGTGTGTCTGTGTGTGTGTGTTTGTGTGTATATGTATGTATGTGTGTATGTGTATACATGTGTATGTCTGTGTCTGTTTATGTATGTATGTGTATGTTTGTGTGTATATGTGTCTATGTGTATATGTGTATGCATATATGTGTATGTATGTGTGTGTCTGTGTGTGTTTTTCTGTATATGTGTGCATATGTATATGTATGTGTGTATGAGTATTCATGTGTGTATGTATGTGTTTGTGCATGTGTGTGTTTGTGTGTGTGTGTGTGTGTGTGTGTGTGTATGCGTGACTTTCTCTCTATTCTTTTCTTTCTCATTGGGCATTCTTGCCGGCCCCAGATAATTAAGTTTTGTTCTATCATCAGTGCTGACCCCGTAAATCACCCATGGGTGGGCAGTGAGCATTGACTGCTGTCAGCACTGGCCCAATTGCCGACACCATACCCCCTTGCTGCCTTCCTTGGGTACCTGGATGCCAGAACAGGCTTCCAGCAATATACACAAGTAGGAAATGTAGTTATAACTGTTAGGGTAAATGAAGCTTTGTGCTAACTCACTGCGTGCTCTCCAGTAACCATTTCACTCTACAGCAGCATTGCTACTTCTTATTTAAAGAAGGCAACGCTTGCCTCACTATAGCAACCAAGCCCAATTCAGAGATTAAAACTTCACCTTAAACAAAGAGTCACAAATAGTTGTAGCAACAGGCTGGCCTCTGTATTATTGATTTTTAAATCCACGGTCGCATTGCTGTGACAACAACTGAAGTTGGATGAGAAGCAAAGAATCCATTCCTCACATCCTATCAGGAGAGCATCTGGGGCCTGTGGAGATGGCCCAGTCAGTAAAACATTGCCATGTGAGCATGAGGCACTGTGTTCAGATCCAAGTCTCCTTGTACACTTGAGTGTGTTAACACACCTGTAATGCCAGCCCCAGAGTGGAGCTCCATCAGGGTCACTAGAGCTTCCTAGCCAACTTGTCTAGCTCAATTGCTGAGCACAAAATGCAGTGAGAGACTGTCTCAAAAAGCGAGGGGGAGAACATTTGCAGAGACACCTCACTGGCTTCTAGCACACACAAACACGTACATGTAGAGATCTATAGGTACACACACACACACACACACACACACACACACACACACACGCACGCACTCACTCACTCACTCACTCACTCACTCACTCACTCATGCACACACAGATGTGAACAATCCAATCCTGAAAGTGAGAGTTTTGCTTCAGATATTCCCTGAGAGTAAAGTTAGGAAACATTAAATGTAATGGAGGCTGATAGCCTTTACCTAGCTACACAAGACCTGCATACTGAGCTGCAGGCTACCAGCATGCCTGCCTCCTGTTTCATTCAAACCCTGAGGAGCATTCCATCCTCTGAATAGTGGTGCAGTCACTACACCACAAACCATGCCCAGAATTCGCGATTATTCCAGCCAGCTGTCTCTGCCCTCTTCCTTCCACTTCTACGGTAGTGTTTTAATTTTAAATTCGGCTAGAACTCTGTTAAAGCAGAGGTCAGTCCTGCTGAGCAGGGACAGCCCTCCAGGACTGCATCATACTCTCTGCTCACTCCTTATTGTGTTTCTGGTGCATGGAATTATCTCCTCCCCATATTTTGTGAATGTCTTCAATATGGCACTGCGGGTCAACTTTATGGATCAGTTCCATGTGCAAAGTTTCATTTCCCAGGAACGTTCACAAAGAGTCAGTTTCATTGTCATAGGAATGTTGATTATTCTCTAGATCCCATGTCTCATCCTTTCTTGTGCTAGCTACTAAATGTGTTTTCTTAGCAAATTCCTTCTAGTGTGCAAATGGTCCCTGGAGACAATGAACTCTTGGGTACGTGGCCCATACTCTCCTGCAGATTTATCCCTCCATATGGTTCTGGGGGTTGATGCTGCCTGGGAGATTTTCAAATTTGCAGACTTAATAGTACTGGGACATTACCCAGCAGAAACCTCTCCAAGCCAAGAATAAGGACACTAAGACCCTGCCCACACCTGGCACCTGTGAATGAGTCCAGTCCTTTTGAGTCTTTCCAGCTCTTCCTGAGACATTGGAGATGGAGAGCTGCCAAGACTGGTCCCTAGTCAGCTGCCGAAGATTAGTTGGTTCCACTCTAGCTCCCTTCTGTTGTGCAATTTCAGTCCTTTACCTATGGACAAAATGAATGATCCCATGGAGCCTCGATAGTGTGTGTCCTGTGTTGTTGAAGTTGCATGTGTTGCATAGACAGTCATGCCCATGGTGCACCTGACCCTCACACTCTGACCACTGCCTCTCATCATCACGTGTTAATGTCACTCCATGCCCTGACGAGTATTTCTGGACCTGCTTGGCAACTCATGCTAGTGTTGACCTGGAGCTCTTGTGTGGAGCAGGAAACATACTGAATCATATAGAACCAGGGAGGGAGTGGGAAAAGCAGTTACTCCTGACCTCTGATATGTCCAGTGTGGATGCCAGACACTGCCTTGCAGTACTTGAAAGTTGCTAGGGGGCAAGGTGATGGGACAGCTGTGTGTAGCACTGGACATCTCAACAGGCTACAGACAGATAGCTGCTTCTATGGTGGAAACACCATGGATTCTGAGGTTCTGAATCTGTCTCTGGGGAAGCAGTGAGCACACCCAGGCCTGTTTCTGGGGATGCAGGGAGTACCCTGAACCTGTTTTTTCCAGGGATACTATGAGAACCCAGATCTTCCCGCTTGACTCATCTGTTCTCAGTGCTATGGTACCAGGCACAGCTTTCTCTGCCAGCAGTCCCTGCACAGCACCTGGAGAAGGACAGGGCCTCCACTACAGCTCCATGGCAGGCCTACCTATGCTCTGTATGCCACCAGCACCAGCTGCTTTTCCACACTTCCCTTTTTCTGCTTCCCCCCGGACTTCCATCAAACACAGTCTCCTCTAAGCTCCGGGGGAGGAGGACCCCCCCCCCCCCCCCTTTCAGCACTATCAGCCAATGGTCTCTTCATCTTAACTAAGAGAGGTGCTCATTGCTTGTAATCAGCACCAAAGAGACCAAGGCTGTGAGCTGGGAGGCTAGCCTGGAATATAGAGACTCGGTCTCAAAATAGCGACCAAAAGAGTTCAAGGCCTCGGGCCACACCTCTTCCTGTACTTGCTGCGACCTGAGCTTCTCTAGCTCTTTTCCCATCTTTGACTAATTCCTTAGTCCCTGCTTTCTTGCTGATGATTGTAACAGGACTTCTCTACTCCAGTAAGCAGTGGTACCTCATTCTCCTAGCTGGGCTGTCTCCGGCTAAACAGCTACAGGTCATACTGTCTCTGGGTTGAGGACATGTCCTTAGCTCTGTCACTCATGTATCCCATGGCACTCCAGAAGAGTGTTACCTCTTGTCACCTACTGATAGACATGACAGACATAGAACCCTGTGGTCTGTGAAGTCTTCCCTAGAGGGAGAGTCAGGTCTACTGCCTCCTTGCAGGTACTAGATCTAGTTAGCTCTAAGACCATGCAAACCACTTTGACTTAAGGACCATCCACGTTGTGCCCACTCTGTCTCAGTGATCCAGCACCATACAACACCTACAAGCAATAACATAAATAGGGAGATAGTGTATCCTTCCATTCTACTTATCATTTAGCTACCACTTACCTCGTATCACGATTTATTTGTTTGTTTGTTTATTTATTAGCTCTCCATCATCACCATCTCTCTATCATCCTTCTTTTATATATGATACCACTTTCTCAAAGTGAACAAAGATCTGTGCCCTTAGAATCATTGGGTACAAATAATACTTAGTCCTCTCCAGGAATGAAACAAGGACCCTCAAGATAGTGTTTCTAGTTATCTGTATCCATTCAAGGTATTGGAATGCTGGACAAGTTTGAGTCAACAACTTGTTTGTGCTCCCAGAGTTAATAAGTTATAGTGTCTAACACAAGGAAGGCAAAAGAAACGGTGATACCCATGGGACTAGGGAGCAGATCTCACCTAAGATAGAGACGTCTGTGTAGATGGGTGCAGTGAAGAACCCAAATTTTAGCAGCCAAAAGCCACTGGAGTCAACTTCTCACTTACCAGCATCCAGTGGACGAGTAGATAAAAGGTTTCTGCTTACCTACTGTTGCCTGTGCCCTGGTCTACTCACCGCCTGACTGTACCTGCCCTTGGAGGTTGGAGATGAGGTGACACAGAGTCAATGACACAAACTCCTCTGGCAGCGAGTGAGAAATGTCAAAGTAAGCTTATCAGAACGCTGCTGCAAGCTTCTTTAATCCCCTCCATCCACGCTCCCATTGGTCCCAAGAAGGCATCCCTTCTTAACAGCAGTTCCCGATTGGCTGGCATTGTTTGCATCAGCAATCCTTAGTCTCTCCGGCAGTCCTCAATTTGGTCCTCCTGCAGGAGATTTACATAGAGGCTACCCTGCTGTTCCTGCTACAATTTACATCACATCACGTAGAGTCTCATAGTCCCCTCCAGGTGTGAATCCACTCTCATTAGAGACCTTTGCATTCTTCTCTGTTTTCTCAGGGTAGAAAAAAAAAAATAGAATATCTGCCAGAATAGATTATGGCTGGAACCAGCAAGTGGCTTAGGGTATATAGCATCCTATGCACATACATGCACTCTTAGCTCCAAATCTCTTCCGCAGGAAGATGACCCCAGCATAGCGAAGAAGAAAGTCAACAGCCTTGGGGAACACATGGCTTGTCTCCCACAGCTCCCTATGGACAATACAAGGACACAGGGAAAGAAGGCATTCTAGGTAGTCCAGAGGTAGGAGTTTCTATACCCCAGAAGCAGAGAGCGTTACAGCATTATGAGGCTGTTACAGAAAAGCAAGTGAGATGGAGCCGCCCAGGGGATGGACACCCTTGGCTCTCTGAGCCACAGGAAGACTGTGGAGGATTAGAGGAATAGAACATAGTCACTATTGTCTTTTCCTAGGCTTACACTAGCTGTCATGTGGAGGGAAAAGGCGACACCTTTGATGTGACAGGTCAGTGTGATTGGCTGCTGAGAGAGGATAGATGAAGTAGGAAGGCAGTTTTCCATTAGGCTTCTGTGCAGTGTTGGATATGTTAAATGGCAGCCCCAGATGACAGGTGGCTTTGTCCATGGAAGATCACCACAGGACCACTAGGAGTTGCAAATACACACAGAGCACGACACGGGGGATGATCTCTTCTAAGACTCTTATTATAGAATCAACGTCACAGAGAATCCGAAAATGGCGAAATTTAAGAATTATCCTTGACTTTGAGATGGGAGGCTCGGGTGATGACTAGACACAAGTCCCCTGCTGAAGGCCAGCCACTAGTTAAAGTGGGAAACTCCTATGAGGATGACCTTGAGCTCCACAAAGAGGGATTCTGCTCCCCAGGAAGACATAGGCTCTTAGATGAGGCAGATATGAAAAAGGGTCAGTGTTCTGCCATTCGTGCAAGGGTGAGCTTCAGCAGTATCAAACAGCAGCACACAGCACTATTACTCCAGTGGCAGACCCTGCACCTGCCTACATCATAAGCCTTTCTCATTCTAGCTAAGCAGAAACAGATAGAGATTTGATCTCCTTACATACATAGCTAATATAACATGATATGTGTTCCCAGATTTGTGTAGTAGCATGTTTCATACAAGAAAAAAAAAAAAGGCAGAGCACGTTTTATCACTGAAGACAAACACAAGGCTGGAGGGTGGAGGAATGATCTATAACATAGAGAACACAGTCCCTGGTTCCCAAGCTTCAGCAAAGCAGGCAGGGTGGGTAGCTAAGGGTAAAACATCACTTCTGTGGCTTGTCGTCTCCTTTCAATGAGCTCGTTCTGTTTTATTGCTCTGGTTTTGGAGTTCTCCTAGTCAGCAGAGTGTGTGTTACATGACCCTCTGCAGTGGAGTTGGGTTCGCTGGCATGCCAGAAGCTTAAGCCAAGGTTGGTGTCTGAGCCAGTCCCTGCTAATTAGATGGCGCCTGGTCTATCGTGCATTGGGTTTCTCTGCATTCCACCTGGGTTTTATGCCTTCCAAACGGGAAGAAGCACATGTAAAGTGGCAGCCTCCTTAGACCCTCTCAAATAGCTCCATAAAACTCAGATATGACTGCCATTGGATGTGAGGCATATGGAATTTGGTAAGTTTATTGCTACTCCCGACATATGCTAACATGTGTCTGTGGTGGGTGTCTACAGGCAATGCTGATCACATGTCACTGAGCATAGCTGACTGTCGAAACATTTCCCCCTTTATAATCAGGTTTTGCCAAGGCAGTTGCTGAACAATAAATAACTAGTTTTGGTCCAAGTTGCAAAGGTAGGGGTCACTCTGGTCACTCTCAAGATAGGAGTCACCTAAACAAACACCTAAAGATAGGGGTCACATAAAGGTAGGGTCACCTAAAAGTAGAGATCACTCTAAAGGGAGGGTTGAACTTCCTTCCATACTCTGCAGCTCCCCAAATAACTTTCCAGACTGATTCCATAAGTGGGCCTGTGTACCTATGCTCTGATCACATCAAGACAAAAAGACATAGGCAAGAGAACGGGCTAACAACCTCCCTCTCCTCCTCCACCATCCATATTAGTTACTTGTCTTGTTGCTGCAGCAAAACACATGACAAAGTAACATAAAAGAGAAGTCCCCTGGGCTTACTGAGCTAGGGAATGAAGTCTGCCATGCAGGGAAAGGATGGCTGTGAGAACAGCCAGTCACATGGTACCTGCAGTTAGAAAACAGAGAGGAATTAAGTTCGGTGCTCAGCTTGCTTTCTTGTTCTTATTTTCTGGAACCCAGTTTATGCAACAACACCCCACACTTAGCATGCTGTTTTTTCTTTTTCCTATTCAATTAACCTAATCTAGAAAAATCCATCACGTATATATCTTAAGAGATCTGTTTTCATGGTGTTTCACTCTAAATTGACACTCACGATTAACCATCACACCATATTTTTCTCTCCCAGGGGAATTTATGCTTTTGAAGATTAATTGCACAAAGAGTTTGTCTTGCTACCTGAATGGCTTTTTGTCTCACATCCACTAATTTGAACGTTCCTCCACGAGAGTGTTAAGAGTGTTAAGTCTTTGCACAGGCTTGATGGAGAACTTCAGCCTGCGTGTCTCAACTGCTGCACTGATGCCCCTGCGGATCTCACATTGTTTGTTACTCATCGTGGCCCATCACGGCAACACTTCACTCACACTGGGGACCTTTGCACCACTAAACGATGCTTATCGCACTACTGAACAGCCTTAGTAGCACACTGTCACAGGCTGTTGCCATGGCTACATAGGTACACAGGCACAGTATTACCGCCTCTTTTAGAAAATGGTTACATCTTAAGAACCTGAAATTAAGGAAATGCCTGAGGCAGAAGAGCCCTGAACATGAAGTCTTCTCCTCCCCATCCCAGGGCTCTGTTACCTACATGCCCTGAGACAGTGTCCTGCATTTCTTTGACCTGTACCAGGAAGGACAACTCTACATACAGATATAGACAAACTATGTCCATTTCTGTCTAAAATTTCTCTGGAGAAGGGTAGATTCACTGACTGTCATTGCAGGGAGTGGCGATTTTGGGGACTGTGTAAAAGCAAACTATCCTTGAAATTATTATTCCAAGATAATTGCTATATGCATTTAAATTATTATATAAGATAAAGTTTGCTTGTATATCTCTAAACTGAAAAATGAAAGCTCACCTCAGAGTTCTGAATGACCGACGGAGCTCATTTTAGTAATGACATTTTATTCCACCCTGAAGATAATAATAATAATTAATAAGCACAATTTGTCCTTGCAACTTGTTCTTATCACTATAGCTAGAATCACCAGTGCTTTATCTTTGTGAAAATGTGAATGTGTCTCATTCATGTTATATATGTGTAAAATTTTACTTTGGTACAAGCCACTAGCTTCCCACATCCTCTGGGGAACAGATAGAATGATGCATAACTTCTTATACATGATACTGCAGGAGAAATAAGAATTTTCATGACCTTTTCAGTTTTTCAAATTATTGACAATCACATTTGTTTTATGAAAGAATGTCTGTGCATGATATGTCCAGATTAGCTGTGAGAAAAAGGATTTTGGAAATAGCTCATAGCTCATAGGTTTAACCTCGGATAACATTTTTAGGCACCAAAGAAGTGATTACACTTATTAACCCTTAGTTCTAATAACCAGGATATAAAAATCTCTTCTACCAGGAGTTTGGGATTTTGTACTCCTGAGAAAAGTGTTACCAACTCTTTCTTTCTCTTTGGCTACTGTTATCTGTCTTTCAAAATGACAAGACATTGAATTTTATCCTCAGTCAAGTGCCAGACAGAAAACTGTCCCACTTGTTAAATTACATGGGTCAGCTAGTAAGTTCTGATTGGGTGTTTTCTCTGTAAAGTGTGTAATGTAATTTGTGAACTCATGTTTGTAACGAGCGAGAAAACAATTTATATCAGCAACTGTCACTCCATGTCCAGAAATACGTGAGCCTGTCAAGGTTTTACAGACCCACTGTAATATTGAAAATTCATCTCAGATCAATTATGAAATCATCTGTGCATGTCATTAAAACTATGGTTATCTCGAGGAATGTGGTGCCTTTGCCATCCAAAGCAAACAAGAGTGTCTTGTTTGTTTCCAGGCAAACATTAAAGCCTAACATAGCAAAGTAAATATTCTGTGAGTTGCATATGAGCACATCGCTGAACAATGGCATTTTTTTTTTTTTTTTTTTTTTTTTTTTTTTTGTGGAAAGGGGACGGTAGAAGAAGAGCTGGCTTTCAGAACGGGAGAATCGTGAGGATCTAAGGATGCACTCTGTCTGTGACTCGTTTTTCATGCCCCGTGCTGTGTGCTTCCTACAGGATGACGTCTTCCTGAGGTTGTTACACTGGGAGTGGTCTCCATCCCCTGCTGTGCCCTTGGAGAGTAGAAATATGAAAGCAGCTGGCTGTGTTCCTTTGCTCTACTTGGAAAGAGGTCTTGGAACTGGTAAGAGGCAGCTTCCTTCGTGTTGCCGACCCCGAGTTCCAGAGGCCCATAGGCTGGGCTTTAACACCACAAGCTTACAGCTCTAAGCTTTGAGAACTAGAAGCTGGAGGCTCTAGCATTTTTTGAGGTAGTAGGGGCTCACCTCTCTGAGTGTTCAAGGCAGAGACTTGTCAGGTTGAGAACACAAATACCCATAGACCAGAGTGACAGCTCTTGACCCTGAAGTTCATGACCCTCATCCCTGTGATACCTGACACTTTCTCTAACCTGTCCAGTGACTAGGCTCACAGTCCCCCTAGGTTCAGGTCCTACCGTTGGTTCATCTCCTGTCTCATCTTCTGTGGCTTCAGCTTCCCTCCCTGACTTGCTTTTCTCCTTACCTGCTTGCAGGATCTGCGCTCAGTGGGTCCCTGGGACTCTCAGCTGCTTTTCTGGTATGATAGTTCTGAGCCCCCAGAAACTCTCAACTCTTCAGCAAGAAGGAGTTCTTGCTGTATCTGGAACTGGAGACTGGAAGTATTTGTCTGGTTTTGGGGTGGCCAGCTCTGCCCACTCTGAACATTGGAAAATACCATAAGTAGACAAAAGACCTTTTGGGAGGAGTCTTTATTGGGGTCTAGTGGGGCACAATGCATACCTACAGCCTCTTAGACCAACTGGGAGAATGGCACATTTTGTTTTGGTCCCCCAGGTGGTTGGTATGATATCCTGTGTACTGATTATAATGTAAAACTTCCAGTTCTATCCATTACATGTCTCACCTAAGTGCCAATCACAGGTCTTTCTGCTGAGTCACCAGGGAAGCATCCCTTCCTATTGGTACTGAGATGAGCTGCAGGGTTAGAAGTCTAGAGTCATTAGCTGAAGCAGATGTGGCTGGAGCAGGACTGTCAGGAGGAGAAGCCTATGGTTCCAGGAGCTGAGTGGTTTATAGTGTTCCATTGCTTTCTGGTGTCTGCTTTTGCTTCTTCCTAGGGATAGCCATGCCTGTTGCGCATCAGGCTGGTCTAAAGGGAGGGAAGCTTAGTCAGGCTCAGGTAGGTGCAGTGCAGGATCTCTGTGTGCCCACCCTGGAACAGCTTTGGGAACTGACAAAAGAGTATCTATGTCCCTGGGTAGGTGGCCAGGGTCTCTGGGGCAAAAGTAGAGATGTTGGAAGATACTACATTCACATACTCAGGGGCTGTAGGGAGGGTGGGGGGAACCTTATAAAGTCAAGCAAGGAGGGGAGCCTGATAATAGTCAGGGTAATAAATTCCTGCTAGGATTGATGGTCAGGAAGTTGGCATAATGGCGGCCAGCTTTGGGGTAAGGGGTAGCCAACTCTTAGCATCCTCATGTTTGAGGTGTCTGGGTTACAGCTCCCTCCACTCTTCCTCCATAATCCTGGGCCATTATGATCCCACATTCCATAAAGCTAACTATCGTTTCCTCCGTGTCTATGAAACATTCAAAGCAGCTAAGAAGCCATGATGACATTATGACCAGTCAGCAAGAGGGTGATCTTCATCAATAGCTCCCTGCTCAAGGCTACAAGGCTTTGCTGACAGTTGACAGTCAGAGGGTCAAGTTGTCTTAGCCCTCCAACCATTCAGATTAAAAGATTAAACATTAAAAAGAGCTAACAGTGATGAGTTGTCATAAACGAATGATTTTGATAGTATTTTAAAGTAATTAATTTTTAGCCAGACATGCTCAGACAGAGTTGCTATCAAAGGGAAGCCTCTGAACTTCAGTATCTTCCGCAGTTCAACAAAGGAAAAGAAACCAGCCTTCAATGTGGCATGCTTTACATGTCTAGTCTGTATAGATGTGCAGAGCCTAAGAATCTAGTCAGGACACTCACACAGCCAGTCATCCAGGCCTTAGAGCTACACCAGGGCAGCAGGAAATGAATAGCCATGGGTCATGGACATAGCACAGAGGCCAGGCCCCAAGAAAGGGTCCTTCCAAATGACAGACAGAGTACTAGACCTACCAGTGATGAAGGGAGGAGACAGAGAGGCACTCCCAATGAGACAGTGGAACATGCACTAGAAACTGATATGTGAAAATTCAAGGAAGCACCACGGATTCCGTGCTGTGTTGGGTGCACACAGAAGTTGGGTGCTTTTGGAGAAGGAGGTTGATCAGACACAGAGCACAGGGTCATACCAGTGGCCCATATCTTGTGACAGGCCTTGGGTCAGATGAGCCCAGACTGGTTTACTCACCCAGGTTGAAGAGGGTAGGCATGCTGATGTGGTTCAGTGAGCCACACAGTTTGGTTTGAAGAACATGACTTGTACCCAGCACAGGAGACGGCAATCTTCTTGTCATGGTGACTATGTTTCTTTACAGAATAGCCTGGGCTTATTCAAACCTTGCTGGGTGCCATCTCCCAGCTGCCTGCAGCTTAGAGTTTCCAATGTTTTGGTTTGTCAAATGTTGCAAAGCTTCCACATGAATGACACTCTATTGGGAGTATAGAAATGCAAATGTAGAGACATCTTTGTTCTGCTTAGAGACTACCTCCCATTAGGATGCAAAACCTGGGCATCTAAGAGGGCAGAACTGTTCCTGTGTCTTTACACCACCGCCTAAGTTCCCACAGAAAGTCAAGAACTGAACTCAGGCGTCGTTCTTCAAGATGGCACCCAGGAGCAAGTGAAATAACCACCTCATTTCAGATCATTTTCAGTCAGAGGTTTTTCAGACTTCCTCTGCCCTTCATTTACCTTCATCCTCTCCCTGTCCATGTGAAGTTTTTTCAGGACAAGATTAACCTCAAACCCTGGGTCACTATTTATACATTCATCAATACATGCTCTGCCCAAAGTCTCTATGGACTCTGACTTAGGAACAGTCCTGGCTAGAAAGGAATGTCTCCCAGCTTCCCCGAGCCTGGGGTCAGCAGAAAGACAAGCCTGGAATTTGCTTTGCAAGGAG
>JADRCD010189188.1:0-57174 GCA_019843815.1 Montemys delectorum
GAGAAAAGAAAAGGAAGAAAGGGAGAAAAAGCATACTTGTAGACATGCACAGACACATATACAATTCCACACACATACACATATACCTACACACATGCTTATGCACATACATATGAATGAGCAGACATACATATATACATTTGGTGGACGGAGCTGAGCCCCAAATGCCACCCTTTATTTCTTCTCTCAGCACCCTTTATATTTTCTTTAGACAAAAATTCTTTATAAAATTACCTCATAGATAAAATGTTACACAAAAGGGGAGTTACAGAAGGATGTTGATAGTAAGTTCAAAGCAGAGTTTATTCTATAAGCTCATTATAAGTTCAAAGCAACACCTGCCCTTGCTTTATCATAGTGCACACCTGTGGCTTCATCCTTGGAGTGACCTAGAATGAGTATTTTTCCTTCATTACAAATTGGTTTCAAGCCTGCTTTCTTATCCTAGTGCAGTCAGCCTGTGACGTGCCAAGGTTGACGGAGCTCTATTTGCAGCTCTATTTTATAGAAGGCTTGAAACCACTTGTATCAATTTAAGAGTTCCATAAAATCATTATCAGAAATTGTGAAATCATCAGTTCATACATACAACATTCCCTCATGAGAGTACATCTTCATGGCACTCTGAGAAAAAAAAAAACAAAAAACAAACAAAAAAAAAAACTGCCCAATGGGGTGGACTCATGCTCAGGAACCTTTAGGTTATGTAAGAGTGACAGAAAAGCCATATCAGTGGCATAATCCTGAGGTGAAGTCTTTGGTGACCTTGCATCTCAGAGCTTGCCCATCATAGGCCATGCAAAATGGTGGGCCATTTCTAGAAAACTCATTTGCACTCATTAGTCCTTCCTAGATGGCTTCTGATATTTGTCTTCATCTCTTTCCTCCTTATTCTTATGTCTATCTTTGGAGACTCCTTGGTAAATAAACTGACCACACTAAGTGCATTTTTTGTGGAACTATTGATCAAGATGCCTTTTACAACACTGGCCAAATGACTAACAATTGATACACAGAGACCGATACAATACTGTCTAAGAATTTGAACTTTAGGTGATGTTATGATTTGAACATGATATATCTTCTACAGGCTCCTGTGCTGGAACAGGTATCCAGCTGATGATCCTGTTTTAGGAGGCTGTGGCACTTTAGGAGGAAGGGCCTAACTTGGGGACATGGTTGCTGGGAGACTTATCCTGAGGGATGAAGCTTAGTCCCACTTCTGGACAGCCATCTTGTTTCTGGCCCACCAATATTTGAAGAGTCCTAAGGACACTCATCTGCCATGAACTGGTCATGGTTTCTCCACATAATGGGCTGAATTCTCTCTCATTGTGAGCCAAAGTATATCTTCCCTCCTTTGAGTAGTTTCTGTCTAGGGCTCAGTCCCAGTGAGAAGAAAAGCAACTGTTACAGGTGGAGAACATGAAGATGGGTGTGTAGAGTTGGCACTTCCTAAGTCAGTGTCTTGGAAAGACTCCCAATAACTTCTGCTCATTGAGCCCTAATGCAGTGGAACCTTCTTCTCTATCTTCCAGCGTGCACAGCAATTTGGAGAACTCATTTAAATAAGTTAACTCAATTAATTCTGCTCAAGGGACAGTTTTTATTGCCTACTCTCCATGAACACAAAATGATTCTCCATTTTGCAGAATCACCCTGCTCTGAGTATATCAGATTTTTTAATGCATTAATGAATAACTCCCTATAACTGAACATTTAAGTCTATCCTCCTCAATACAATGTTTAAAGCCTTGTAAGTCCAGTACTGATATATTTAAACTCTCTACATCACTGTTTTCCTACTCCAGCCTGCTCTTCAGTTAATAAATTCCCTGATATCATTCATCTGGGACTGACCATTGTAAGGGCTAACAATGTTCATAGCTGCCAGAGCACATCTTTTCTCCCTCACTCTGGAATTGGCTATCAATCTGCTTTATCTTACAAGATATTGGGTAGGAGGGAAGTAGAAGATTGGGAAGGATTACAGTTAGATGTAATGTGTTCAGGGCCTAAAGATGCACTTCAGTGATTAAGAGAGCATATTACTGGTGCAGAGGAACCAAGTTTGGTTCCCAGCACCCATACAGGGTGGTTCGCCACTGCCTGTAACTCTGCTACAGAGGATAGGCTACCATCTACTAAAATCTGCAGGTATTTGCACTCACATATACATTATCTCCCCATACACACACACACACACACACACACACACACACACACACACACACTTTTTTTTTAATATTTTTTTTTGAGACAGGGTTTCTCCGTATAGCCCTGGCTGTCCTGGAACTCACTCTGTAGACTAGGCTGGCCTCGAACTCACAAAATCCACCTACCTCTGCCTCCCAAGTGCTGGGATTAAAGGCGTGTGCCACCACCGCCAGGCACACACATACTTAAAAATAAAATAAATTTATAACAAAATAAAGAATATATTCAAAAGAAGCACTGTATTCTTGGAAACTGCTGATAGAGTTGAGTTTAAGTGTCTTCATCACAAACGTTAGTGATATACCATGACATAAATGTAATTTGTTCCATGTAACCACTCCATAAGCTGTAAATGTAACTTTTTATTCACCTGAAGTAATTGTCATCTCAGAGGCTTACTGCTGAATAAGCTCATCTTTTCTATTGTTTTTCTGAACTCTAGCTGGCTTGTTCAACTTAGCAGTGTTGGCTCAAACTCCTCTCCAAGCTGCTGACTCAAAATGGCTTCTCTCATCTTCTCACTGACTTGCTCTGCCTGGCCTCTAACTAATTCTGCCAATTTGTTCTAATATTCTATCTCCTCATTATCTGGCTCCTTCTCTACTGCTCCTCTTAAGTTGTCTCTTTTTCCCATCCTGTTCTCGTGAGAGCTGAAAGTATTCTATCTCTGATTCATTCTGTTAAATCTTTCTCTGGTTCATTACTCTGTCTGCCTCTCAATTAGGTGACACAAACATGGCTGCTTCTTTCTACAAACTAACTTTACCGTCATTGCCAGGGATTAAAGGTGTGTACTAAGGTATGTCAGAACTCCAGCCAGATCAAATGTTGGGATTTGATCCCTTACCTAATCAACCACGTTGATGGATTAAAACTCCTCAACAGAAAGGCTTGCAAATACAGTGGTAACTATGTTATATATAACAAATGTGTAATGTTTGGTCAATTACAAATCAATAGCACAACAGAACAACATGAACAACAAGTAAAAGAAGTGCTTTGGCATTGGGTCTTATGCTTTTGGAACATGGCTGCCATCAAGCAGCAAACTGCTTTATCCCCATTCAAAGGATGAGCTTCTCGGGTACCAGCAGGCTCTCTAAAGCCTCAGAAATAAAGTGAGGATCCCTTGAATTAAGTCACAGCAGTTATTTTCATCTTAAGCTACAGGGTGATGGGGTAGTTGGTGCATTGCACCGGGTAACCGAAACAGACACTGTTCCCAGGTCCTCAGTCAGAGAAGTAAATTTACTCTGTACTTTTTCTCCCTCGCTCTCAAAACACATTTTGCAGACAGTGTCTTGGCCTTTTATCTTAGGTCCACAGGGGATAGATCTGAGTTGGTCACATTTCAGCTTCTCTTAGCAGTATTTTTGTTGTCCTTCCTTATTCCCTGCTTTCCCAGACTAGGTCCTCTGATCTCGACGTAGATGATACATTTTAATTTACTGTTGTGCTAATACTTAGAATTCTAGGTATCAAGTTCTTTCTTGACTGTAATATACTGTTGTTAGATTTGTAAATGTAATATATTTTAAAGGATGACCTCAAATGGCACCTTTTACGAAGTCTACTGTTGATATGATTTTCAAATGTGGATGAGCATCCAAGATTCTGTCTCTTGATGGAGGTGGCAGCTTTTGCTGTTGCTCTTTGTTTGCTTTGAGAAAGGGTGGTCAGGTATCCTAGGATAGCCTCAAACTCACAGTGTAGCCAAGAACGAGCTTGAATTCCAGCTCCTTCTCTTGACCTGCTGAGTGCTAGGATTATGGGCATGTGCTAACATGCCTGTTTTGATGGGGATCAAAACAGGAGCATTGTATATGCCAGTCAAGCCAACTGAGCTACAACTTCACTAAAATTTCATCTGATAACTCTCAAAAGAGTGTAGTTGCTACCAATCGTCTAACTGAAGGCTCCTTTGATCCAGGTAGGTAGAAATTACAGTTTCCTGGTCAGTAAGCAGATTTTCAGATGATGCTCTGCAGCCAAGTGCTTACCCTAATGTTTGAGAGCAGCAAGATAGAGCAGCTGGCATAGCGGTCCTGATGCAAGGATTGGGTATCAGGACCCCTAGCCTCAGAAGTATTAAGAGTTCTCTGGTAGTCTTCTAAGGACCATTTCCCCTTCCCTGGCTCTTTCTTACCTCCCATAACTCAATTGAGCCTTGGCCCTCAATTCCCCATCTGCCCATCATTTCTGATGCTCTTCTCCCCATCTTAGCTACTCATGAATTGTTCCGCTGTCAGACAGCTTGTTGTTTGACTCCAGTAACATAGGCTCCTCTGTTGGAGTCACTTGGGACATCTGCCTTTGCTGAGACCCCTTGGTACATGCTTCCCTTGCCAGGGCTGTTCTGCCACTGGCTTCCTGCCCCTCAGCTGCCACCATTCTTTCTGTCTCTGCTGCCCCTTACCCTGTGTGACCCTCTAATCTTGCACTACTGAAAGCAAGCAAGAAAAGACCACCCGGCAGATGTCTTTTGGGAGCTGTTGCTTCAAAGCCAGGGGAAGCAACATGGGTGAATATCCCGAAGCCAACTCCCCAAGTGATGTAAATGGCATCATTAAGTGAGTCAACTGGAGGTACAGAGGACTTTTGGACCAATCACAACTGCTTCTTTGGTCTAATGACAACCTTGCTTCAGCACTAGTTATAACAATCTCTCTGTTAGATCACCAGAGGAAGTAATTCTCTGGCCTGGGAGAAAATGGTGGCCAGGTTCACCTAGAGTTCTTTCAGATTTGCAATAGGAAAAAAAAATCTGATATCAACTATTCTACACATCCCTGGTTGAGGCTGCACCTTTAGGAACTGATGCAAACAGTCCAGTGTTCATGTTGTTGTCACAAGGTTGCTCGGTGCTGGAATAAGGGCAGATGGCTGTTGGACTGATGGGCCTCTTGCCCAAAACAGTCAGGGCAGAATGTCCATGTCCAATAGATGGTAACTGTGGAGTCAACTAATCCCACTTCAACATCTCTGCTTCTTTATAGATAAGGGAAGAGCAGGAGTGCCTATGATGTCAAGTTACAAGCATAATTAACATTAACGGTGATATTAACAGGTTTTGATAGTGGCTAACACCCCCCAAGGTCCTTGAGGAGAGCTGGGTCCCCTTATTTGACACATAATATCAGAATCAGTTGGAGGGATGTATCAATACAGCTGCCAAGTCGCTGACCTTCAGAGATTCTGACAAGGGTATCTAGAGCAAGGGATACACATTTGCAGTCTGACAAGTTTTCCACTTGCCTCTGTTGATCAGAGAAATGTATCTGAGAACAACTGTTCTGTCCTTAGATTTCCCCCACCCCAGGTTAAATAATTAGACAATAATTTCTAAATAATTACCATGAGTGTCTTCATCGGTAATACTGACTGTGAAGGGCTTTGCAGTGGGTATGAGAGTCATCTTAGAATCAGGAAGAAAATAAGTTTCAGGCTGGAGAGGTGGCTCAGCGGGTAAGAGCACTGGCTGCTCTTCCAGAGGTCCTGAGTTCATCCCCCAGCAACCACGTGGTGGCTCACAACCATCTGTAATGGGATCCAATGCTCTCTTCTGATGTGTCTGAAGATAGCTACAGTGTACTCATAGAAAATAAATAAATAAATCCTTTTTTTAATCAAAGGAAAAGAAAGTAAGTTTTTCTTTATACATGGCCAGCTTCAGGTGCCTCCAGGGCCTCTGTTTGTGGTCTCTCTGGGGACACTCTGAAGCTTGTTTATCTTGTATAAGACGATGGCTCTAAAGTGTAGCTATCTCTGAGACAAAACATGAGCTGCAAGCACGCTTTTCAAACTATTAGACATTCCATTAAAACAATTCAAGAAAACTGCGAAATAATTTTTATTATTTTACTTTTTGCCAATAGATCAGCTTCATCTGTACTTACATTCCTATGAGAAATGTAACTGAGATAAATTCTATTCTTTTGTGCTTTGAAATAGGATGAAGCACGCTCTGTGTACTCTGGAGCCATGGGGAGCTATCATCGACCTTAATGGAAAAGGTGCTGGCACCCACCACCTGGTCCTAACAACAGCCTGGTCACGAGACGCTTCCTGCCTTCCCCTGGACACAGACTTGGGCTAGCTGTATGGTGCGAATTTCCCCTTTTCCCAACTCATGGCCTCAATCTCATCTCCTTAGTCATTACTCCACAGGAAAACATTCGAAGGAAACCTCCCTGCTCCAAACCACAAACTACTCAGAGACCCTCTACCCATCTATGACAACCCTTTAAACCTTCCCTATGAACGGGGTTTTTGAAACACATATGTGTTTTATCAGGTGTCTTGGCACATTTATCTCCATTTTGAAATCTTTTACCTCTAAAAGTATTCAGCTGTTCATCTATCTTATATTTGGCAATAAAAACATTCTTTACCCAGGTAGTGGTGGCGCAGGTCTTTAATCCCAGCACTTGGGAGGCAGAGGCAGGTGGATTTCTGCGTTCGAGGCCAGCTTGGTCTACAGAGTGAGATCCAGGACAGCCAGGGCTACGCAGAGAAACCCTGTCTCGGAAAACAAAACAAAACAAAAACCATCCTTTACCAAATATATTGCTCTACAAGATAGGAAAAGAACAGGTAGATCTTAAAATTATCTCCATTTTTAGCCTTTCAGGGTACAGTTAGGCATAAGCCCAGAATAGCAGGGCAATCTGGGGCTCGCTTACTTCAGTGGAGGAGCTTGGAGGCCTGTGTGGGATTCTAAAGCCATGAGCAGTGCTTTGGTTGGGGGTGAGGTCCTGAGACATGGGTTAAATTTAACTTACATTATTAACCAGACAAATTTTAGGCTAAGATTTTAGGTGTAAACAATCTGACAAGGTGATTGGCAGCCTCTCATTATAGAGGCATAGTGATTAATTAACACAGAGCTTAATTAATTTTGTAAGGCAAGGAACAGTATTTCTTTGCCGTGAAAATCAATATTTAAATAGTTGAAGTCCCTGCTCATCATTAATTCCACTCAGATATTTAACCTACTTTTTTTTTCTTCTTCAGTTTTTTTGAAACAGGATTTCTCTGGGCAGCCCTGGCTGCCCTGGAACTTTCTTAGTAGACCAGGCTGGCCAAGAACTCAGAGAACTACCTGCCTCTGTCTCTTGAGTTCTGGGACTAAAAGCTTGAGCCACCTTGGTGCCCAGTTTAACTTACTTTTAATTCTCGATTATTGGCAAGGTTATCTGCTTCCAACTATCAAGGTAATTGAAAATTTATAATATTGTAACCCATTACTTTGGAATGTCAGATGTTAAGTGAATACATTCACTTATTCCTGCTTCGATTTTTCAAAAGCGTATTTATGTTATTGCACATAAAGATAAACATATCCTTAAAGTTGACAATGTATCTAAAATCTGCAAAGATACCCAGTTCCCTGCTCTTGGTAGAGAACCCATCACCAGTACCAGGAACCCATCACCAGCATCTAGGGTACCTTCTTCACTGCCAGCCTGCAGGAGTAGAGTCAACTTTAAGGGCTAAGGGAAATGAGTGCTTTTGGCACTTGTCATAGTAAATTCTACTCTGCAAGAACAAACAAATAACAACAACAGAACTCCGAGAGTCCAGAGTCGTCTTCAGCTTGACAAAAATTTACTGTGAGGATCCAAAGGACATTCAGAGTTGGAAATTAGTCTAGGCTGGGGAAAAAAGAAGCTATACTTGCCTGGGTGCTAAAGATTAAGAATGGGCAATATGGCAGCTATGTGAAACATGGAAGGTTTGATCTCCATGCAGCAAATGAAGATAACTCACTCTCCAGACAAAGGGCAGTGAGTAAGGCCAGGACTATTGTGCAGAGACCCAGGAGATGTGGGTCTCACGACAGCTTGCACTCTAGGACCAAAATCAACGAAGAAAAAACTAGCATCTCCATTTTACTCTTAAATTTTCTGCAAACCAACACATCTTAATCATCTTAATAGACCTTAGAAAATAATCCGATAATAATAGAAAATAAAATAATAGAATTAATTATTGTAATTTATAAGTAATAAAATAATAGAAAATAAAATCTGATGCCCCACAAAGGACCAGATCTGTCCTGGAGAAAGAAGTCACTTCAGAAACTGGTTGCATATCTTCCTTCACTTACAACACACAACCCTTTAACTTACCCTCTGACAAAACTATATTTTATTGAAGCTTTCAAGATGTTTTACCTTTTAGTAATTTAACGGTCACTTGGTTTTTAAGTAAATGTGCTTCTTTATCTTGGGTCTTTACAGCTGTAGAGCAGGAGGCAGGACAGGTAGGAGTGAGCCTAAAGGCAGAGAGAGTCAGAGATGCTGGGGGGGGCGCTGGGGGGGGTGAGAGGAAGGACAGGGTAGGAGTGAGTCTAAAGGCAGAGAGAGTCAGAGATGCTCAGGAGGGGGAGGAAGGAGGGTGTGGAGGGAGCATTTCAGGGTCACCGGTGGACACGAGAGCCCTCACGTCTGCTTCTGTTACCAGAGCCAGATGAAATGCTACACTAGGCTTCTGTGACAGCATGATATCGTGTCATCTGCTCACAAAAGGGACGGTAATTTGCTAGAAAAGATAAGTGTGACTTTCAGGAACCGCCCGCTCTTTAGAGCAGTAGCAAGCTCAATTTCTTTCCCAATTACAAGCCGATTTACCTGTTTGAGCTAGCTTACGTAGTTTCCTTTTTTAGTTTTAATGACTTATTTCAGAGAGCTTCATCAAAAAGAACTCTTAAATAAGAACCTACAATTCACACTAATTGATTGGCTTATTGAGCTTCTGATCGAATCTTTGTGTATTCATTGCATCATGAAATTGAAAAAGAAAAATGAATTTCAAAGCTTCTAAAGCTTAGTTTGAGGCTATCTTTTTTATCTCTTTGCCATTTACTCCACAATTTTTTCTGCCTACACTCAACCCCTAGTTTATTTCACACCTTTCATATTTCATACACCAAGTAATTCACAAATATACAATTTTAAATTCTAGAGTCATACTCAACTCCTAAAAGCTACCACTCTCCAATTGGATATTTATTTGACCATTTAGACATAATTTTTTTTTCAAATTCAATTTCCCCTATATAATTCATTTTTTCTGTTATTTCAGTCTTACAAATTCATTAATTGCTGGGTATATGTCATATGCCATATTATGGCTTAGAAAACATCAGTGAGCACAAAAACAGGAAGCAAGAACAGTGCTAGGGGCACTGCTTTAGGAAGGCACTTTCTTAAAATTAGAGCAGTGTATAATAGTGATTGAGCCCAGGATTGTACTAGAGGGCTGGGTGTGTTCTCATGGAACAACCTATAGTATTTTCTCATAGACTGTACATAAGTTAATAACTAGGGGACTGGAAAGTGGGCCAAGCAGTTAAGAGCACTTCCTGTGCTTGCAGAAGACCCTGGTTCTGTTCCCAGCACCAAAATGGCTTATAATCTGCTGCAACGGCAATCCCAGGACATTCAGTTGTAGCAATATTATATCCCTGCGACGACATGTTTCTGCTACCCACCCCAATGGTTTATGTTCCTGAATGGAACACATACGCACGGCCTTTATATTTTGATAGGCCTTAAACAGCACAACAACTGAGTCACTTCCTAACTTTCATGTGGTTAATCTACTTCCCCCGGATAATCCTGAGTTTTTATTTACTAAACCCTACATTCTACCTTGGCTGAGAGTTCTCCATCTTCATCTGAAGGCTGCGAGTGGAAGACTGACTTCCAAGCAGCTAGGGTGAGGGTCTTATAGCCCACACCTACAGGGATACACCTACTCCAACAAAGCCATACCTTCTCCTAGTGCCACTCCCTGGGCCGAGCATGTACAAACCATCACAGTGAGAAAGAAGGAGAAGCTGTGAGATTGTTCAAACTCATTTCAGGAGTTTGTGCTCCTCACTGGCGCGCGCGCACACACACACACACACACATACACACACACACACACACACACACACACAAATGGGGAGGCAAGTGACAGAGGAAATAGGATCAGGGATCAAGATTTATTTATTCTTATTAAATGTTTTAATTGAAATATAACTAATAGGATTTGCAAAAACCCTAAGTACTCTGGGAAGTGTTTTCAGTGACATGTGCATCAGGAAACAGACTTCTTTATGGGACATGAAGTCAGCTTTATGCCCCATTCCAGGTATTAGGTACCCTCAAATAGCCAAAAGGTTGACTTATGATTCTACAAGTTTGTTTTTCTAGTCTTTGAATTTCATGTAACTAAAGTTAGTTCTAGTGTACACGACAGTGAGGGTTCTCTTCTTGTACACATTTGTGAGATTCATCCATGCTCTCATATGCAGAAGAACGCATTTGTCCTCCTTCCTGTGCAGGATTTCATTGTACACAGTACCGCTCTGCAACAACACACTAATGTTTTCCTCATGTAATTTAATGGACAGAATTTATCCATCTTACGGCAGGAGTGTGTGATTTTGGTATCTTGCTTTAAAAGTTTCTTGAAGCAAAAGGACAGCGTTCTCCTAGGATAACTCTCAACAGCTTTATTGCTTTGCCTTTTCACATTTAGATCTGAGGTCTGCCTGGAATCACTTACACGCATGCTGTGAGGATTAGGCTCAAGTTTGTGCTCCTCAACCACCAGTACTGGTGCTGGTACTGAACACACCATTTCCAATCGCCATGGATCCTCTTCTGCCTTGTAAAGTAAATGGCTGGACATGCTTTGAGCCACATATAAAGTATGTACTACTGTCCATCTTTTTGAGCCACACATAAATATAATTTACTAAAGCTTTTCACAACGTTTCAGTGTCTGTGATGTCTTTCAACTTGGTCCACTTTTATTCAGGTTAGTCTTGACTATGTTGAGATGGTCACATTTCTATATACATTTTATAAACAACTCAACATCTTATATTTGAAAATGTCATGTTAATTGCGATCTCCTTGAAGGCGGAGACAACACTATGAAGGACAGCTGGTAACTTGGTGGTATACCTTCTATGTTACAAATCAGCACTTTCATCTATGAACATAGAACATTTCTCCATTTTCTTTATATCGTCTTCAGTTTGCCACAGTCCATGTTACTAGTTGCCTATGTATAGGGTTGTTGTTGGTGTTATTTGATACATAAGTATTTAATGCTTACTAATGCTATTGTAGAAAATTTTAAAATAATTCTTTATAGCTTACTGAAATTATATAGAAATTTAATCTTTTGTGTCATCTAGGCATACAGCATGTACTAGCTAATTTTGTGTGTCAACTTGACACAGGCTGCAGTTATCACAGAAAAGAGAGTTTCAGTTGGAGAAGTGCCTCCATGAGATCCAGCTGTGGGGCATTTTCTCAATTAGTGACCAAGGGGGTAGGGCCCCTTGTGGGTGGTGCCATCTCTGGGATGGAAGTCTTGAGTTCTATAAGAGAGCAAGCGGAGCAAGCCAAGAAAAGTAAGCCAGTAAAGAACATCCCTCCATGGCCTCTGAATCAGCTCCTGCTTCCTGACCTGCTTGAGTTCCAGTCCTGACTTCCTTGGTGATAAACAGCCATGTGGAAGTAAGCCAAATAAACCCTTTCCTCCCCAACTTGCTTCTTGGTCATGATGTTTGTGCAGGAATAGAAACCCTGACTAAGACACAGCAATACAGGCAAATTCACTTTTTAATTCTACAGTTTGTCTGTATATTAGAGTGAACATTCCATGCATGTGATGATTATGTAATCTCTAAGTATGGAAACAGAATTGACTCTTTTTTATCTTTACACATTTTTCCTTTCTTATTTCACTGCAAAGAACTCTCATTACTTTATAACTTAACAGATATGGTGAAATCATTCTTTTTTTTTATAGGCTTTAACTTTTTTATTTTAACTGTATGTATGTGTATGTGCCAGTTCATGGGTACGTACCTTAACGCTCTCAGTTTAATTTTCCTGTTTTAGACCCTACAGCTGTGTCAAACCATAGCTATCTATTCTATTTCCCCTTCCTAAGGAGATACTTCCCTCCCCTCCCCTGTAGTTCCTCACTCTGTACCCAATCCATGTAGTTATATAAGTTGTAGCCTTTTTATCAAAGACTTAGCACCCAACATCTGTCGTGTGTATTTTTAAAAAGCTCTTAACCACCTTTGCCTGGGAGCTGCTGCCCTACCAGCCCCTCCCTTTTGTTCCACCCAGCTTAGCCAGCTCCAACCAGCCTCTCTTTCCACCTGTTTCCACTCTGAAGGGGTACAGGGGACAGATACGGAATGTCTTGCCACAAGCTCCCACCTGAGACCCTTGAATCGAGGACAAAAGACACTCAGACAGCTCTGTTACTCTACACCTTGCCCACTGGGCACAATTGCTGGGCACGAATATCTCCTGGTGGAAATGAATGCTCTTCCCAATTTATTATCTCTGTCTCTCCTTCCATCCCAAACTTAGTGGCTTGTTCCAACTAGCCCCTGCCAAACATCTTTGGCCAACTGCCAGTAGCAGAGGCTACAGGCCCTACCTCTCCCTAAGACCTTGCATGATTGCAACATCCTCCCTCTTCCAAAGCATGGCAGAAAAGCCCTTTCTCTCCTCCTCTGCATCTCCCCGGGACCTGGAAGTCCCATCTATACCTTCTGCCCAGCAATTGGCTCCAGGCCTTCTTTATTGACAGATCAAGAACTAATTAGGGAACTAGACCTTAATATCAGAACCTTCCAGCAGGGCCCCAGGCAGAAAGTGCCTCTAGTTATTGGTGGCTGACACCACAGGATATTGTGAGGGAGGAAGGCTAGGCCCTGTGAGGATCTGTAGAGTTCCCAGGGAACAGAGACAGGCAGGGAGGACAAGCCCCTGAAGGTCTAGAGTAAACAATCATTTAAATGAATACTTTCCTCACAATTTTGAAATGATCAAATATTTTCTTTAGTATCTTCGCACAATTATATTGTTGACGTTTAGTAATTGTGTCAATCTCACTGCGCTGGAGTGACTCTAACTTGATTGGGAAGTAGTTCTCTTTCTCTATGGACCTAGTTTCACAATAGCATGTTGGAGAGATTTACGTGTATGAATATGAAAGCCCATGGCCTTTCTTGCAGTATTCTGGTTGTATTCCCCATAGCCTGATCAGGAAGGACAGGCCAGTTCCTAGCAACAGGACACAGCTGATCAAATTCTGTTCTTAGTCACTGTTTCTTTTTTTTTTTTCCTACTGTGAACTGCTAGACCACAGGGCATGAACTCAGACAGAGCTCTCTTTGTTGTCTCTGACCAAGAGTTTGTTCAGAGATGTAGGTGGTAGAGGGTCACCATGCCTGCCTCCTTCTGTTACAGGACTCTTCAACGTCATAAACGCACTCCAGGTGATAGCCAAGAACAAAGTGGCCATTCATTCTTTTAGTAGATCCAGAAGCAGAGGTCTGCATTGACAGTTGTGGCAGTTTGAATAAGAATGGCCCCCTTCCCTTCCCTTCGCTCAAACATTTAGACACCTAGTAGATTTAGTAGGTGTGGCTTGATGGAGGAACTGGGTCAGTGAGAGTGGGCTTTGAGATTTTAAAAGCCTATGCCTCGACCAGTGTCTCTCTGCCTGCTGCCTGTGGATCAGGATGAAGAGCTCTCAGCACACTGCCTGCCAGCAGCCCATTCTCCCCATCAAGATCATAGTGGACTAAGATTCTGAAACTGTAAGTAAACCTCCAATTAAAGGCCTTCATTCCCTCGGTTGTGGTGTCTCTTCAGAGCAAACAGAACACTAACCAAGATAGCATCACAGGGTGTCAAACATGTCCCAAACTTCAACTCCTGTTCCCTAGAGACAGATAGCTTTCCCCTTTAGCTGGTGTACAACCTTCTGCCTGATGTCTAGAATTTGTGTAGGCACAACAAAAAAGGTTTGCTAAGGCACGAACTACTGATGAGGGTAAGGTTTAAATTTTGACTAGCTTCAAGCAGAAGTCGCACATTCCCAGGAAATGGTGACAGAAGGACCCAACGTTCACTGAGAACAAGTGGGAGTAAGACACAGACCCTTTAAAAGGCAGAGAGGCCTTCAATAAGACGGTACAGTTTCTGAAAGCCAGGCTGGAATGTCTCTGCAGAGAACATGGTTAGAGCAGGACAGCCTGGGGACAGTCTTTCCCTTCCAAATGAGTCAAAGGCCTACAGGCCCTAGCTACTATCAGATAAAGACCTTCTCCTTTACCTTCTGTTGGTTGACATCTTTGGTGAAGAGCAGTTATTTGAACTACTTGAACTAGGTTTTGCTCTTTCAAGTACAAATACACATTTGTGATAACAGGCCTTGTTTGGCAGTTTTCACTTTGTTCTATTGTCTGCAATGATGATGATGATGATGATGATGATGA
The DNA here is from genome assembly GCA_019843815.1 of Montemys delectorum. Classification (NCBI taxonomy): domain Eukaryota; kingdom Metazoa; phylum Chordata; class Mammalia; order Rodentia; family Muridae; genus Montemys; species Montemys delectorum. The sequence goes on from JADRCD010189188.1 coordinate 14,534, forward strand.
TGATGATGATGATGATGATAACTATTATTTGTTTGTGGATCACAAAATATAATAACTGTTATTGTTGTTATTATATTTTTATCTTTTATGATCTACAAACAAATTTTAGTCAGGACTACGCAAAGTACTTTTTTGGTATAGGTCATAGCTATCTCTTCTTTGGAGATAAAGCCATCACAGAATCCTCCTTGGGTAAAGGAGGAGAGGAAGTGAGTGTGGGGTGTGCCACAGACTCCTGCCCAGCCCAAGGACAAGCTCCTTGGCCTCTCTCCTTGTTTGCCTTGTGCTGCAGTCATGAGTCATAGTGCTTTCTATTGAAGTTCCTATTCTAAGGGCCTGTCACATTATAGTCCCTGTTGACGTTTTCTCCAATAGAAATCACTGCTGCATAGTTACTAAGACTTAGAGAGAGAGAGAGAAAGGAGAGAAAGAAACATATACACCCATTTCAATGGCAGCCAATTAGTGATGTGAACTGAAGTTCTCAAAAACAAACGCTACATCTACTTAAACATATTACCTAGCTGACTTACTAAAACATCAGTAGTTGTGGTAAATTGGAACATTACAGGTCCAGGCACAAGCTATCCTGAATTATCTTAGTTTCAATTCTGAATGTGACCTAATACCCTTGTGACTGCTATGTAAACTCCCTTGGAATGCACAAATAGATCCCTAGCTTTCCCAAACTCTACAGGTAAGAGTGTCATCTGATAATGCCTGGTTTCTCTGATTTGCTGTTACCCTGATGTCCCCAGAAGAGTATTTTTAAAGTGTCATCATTGATGACTGTCTTTTTCATAACACTACATTGGAACGTACTATTGGGGTAACTTGACTCTGCCTTTCCAGGAGATATTTGGTTTCAGAATAAACTCTCTGTGGCGGTTTGAATAGGAATGGCCCCATAGACTCACATGTTTGAGTGCTTAGCTCATAGGGAGTGGCAGCCCTGTTGGAGTAGGTATGGCTTTGTTGGATTGTTGGAGGAAGTGTGTCAACGTGGGGGCAAACTTTGAGGTCTCAGGAGCTCTGAGCACAGGTTCAGTGGCTCACAATCCCCTTAAGACCTTCTGTCTGCCAATTCAGCGGAAGACGCTCAGCTCCCTCTCTCCGGCACCACGTCTCCCTGTGCTGCCATGCTTCCTGCAATGATAAGGGACTAAACTTTTGAAACTATAAACTAATTAAATGTCTTTTCTTTTCTAAGAGTTGTTGTCTTGGTGTCTCTTCACAGTGATTAAACTCTAATTAAGGCTCTTTGACGTGAGGGCCTTTTTTGTTTTGTTTTGTTTTAGTGGTGATGTTGATGGTGTGTGTGTTGGGGGAGGGGGGGAGGTATTTGAGATCTATGGTAGCACAGTACCTTTAAAATGGAAACATGGGCAAAAAGCTCGATAGCTCTAAAGAGCAAAAAACAGGTTTCGTTGGAACCTCTCTCTTGGGATGAGTACTGAGAACAGAAGCAATCCAGCTGTCAAAGCAGAGTGACAGCAATCAGGAAAATCTGGGCCGAATTTACAGAAGCTGAAGCCACTGAGTTGAGGAGACGGCTTGGCGCAAAGGCATGAGGACCAGAGTCCTAAGTCTCAGAACCCACAGAAAAGCCAAGCTAGTATGGTGGCCACCTGTAATCCCAGCATTCACTCAGACAGGATCCCAGGGCAAGCCAAGAAGCAGATTGGGCTCAGCTGAAAGACTGCCTCAATAAACAAGTAGAAAGAATTAGAGGAAAGCACACAATGTCAACTTTGTGTCTTTTAATGAGCATACCCATGCATGTATGTGCATTTACAAACACATACTTGCCCACACATGTTAATATGGGTACACACAAGCCAAAACAAAAGCAAAAGAAAGCTGAGCTTCAGGATCTGCTAGACTTTATCTGTTAAAGAATACAAGAACTGCTGAAGTGCTACCAGACAGTCCTTGGATAAAGTATGTAAAGTTGACAGTTTGGCTGTCAGTTCAAAAACACAGCTCTCCTCTCAAAGGGAATAATAGACGCTTTCATTCTACAGCCAAATGTGAGTGACTGTTGTAAAATGAATTATTTTTTAATATAAATGTAAACACTGAATTGATCCGGCTGCTATATTTCTTTATGTTTGCTATTCTTCAGTAACCTCACAGAGAAACCAAGATTTATTTTAAAACTTCACCTCAATATCTGGGCAGTTTAATCTATAAATCCTCTATACTAATCTGGCCACCTCCCAGGCATGATCCCAAATACACTTGCTTTTGATTATTGGTCTGGCTCTTTGGGCTCCAAGTGTGTTTTCCTTGATCTCTCTCTAGACCCTCCTGGCTCCTACTCCCTAAATTCTCATGGCAGATCTGAATCTCTCTCTCTCTCTCTGTCTCTCTCTCTCTGTCTCTCTGTATCTCTCTCTGTGTCTGTCTGTGTCTGTCTGTCTCTGTATCTTTCTCTGTGTCTCTGTCTCTGTCTCTCTCTCTGTGTGTGTGTGTCAGTCTGTCTCTATCTCTCTGTCTCTCTGTCTCTGTCTCTCCGTCTCTGTCTCTCTCTCTCTCCTTCCCTCCCTCTCTCTCTCTCCTTCTGGATGGCAGAAATCCCATCCTAGTCTCTCTTCTGCCAAGTCATTGGGTGATCAGCATTTATTGACGAGGCAGAGAGAATAAGTGGTAAGAATAGTGCAGATAAGCTTGAGACAGGAGATTTTTGACTAAGCCATGTCCAGATTGAAACAGGATATGAGGGCAGAGAAATGAGCAGTTGAGTAATACAGCGGTAAACTTTATGCAATGCACAAAAACATTATGCTCATAGACAATAGGTCAGAAACAAATCTAGGTTGCTCTAAATTCTATATTTCAGTATGGAAATGGTTTTATCAACTTTTCATAGCAATCAAAGAAGTTTTAAAATACATTGATGGGGCTGGAGAGATGGTTCACCAATTAAGAGCACATTCTGCTCTTTTAGAAGCCCGCAGTTGGGTTCCAGCATATTCCTCCCAAAAGGCTTACAACCTATAACCCCAGCTCCAGAGGATCTAAAGTTTCCGTTGGCATCTGAGGGCACTGCACTCAATGTGCCCACACATAGACATATACACAGACATAGTTAGTTTTCCTTAAAAAATGAAATATTTAAAAATGCATCGGTAAGGACATCAGATAGGCAGGTTACAGCATTCAGGGAAGTCTCTGCTACACGCCTCACGTGTCATCTGAGCACATTAGTAACCCACGGCTTGACGTGGTTATGTGGTGTAGCCGTGGTGACGGCTACAGCATTGTTGGCATATTTTACAAAGGTTTTCCTACTAGTACAAGGATAAATGTTGGGTCCCAGAGATAAGCAAGGTACATTTATTATCTTAAAGATAGGTGCAGATAATTTGACTCTAAAATTTGACAATCCTTCTCTCCAAAAACCCAGGTATTTATCTGTCAATCAGCCTTGTTGAAACTTTAACACAGGGAAAGCTCACAGGGCAGAGGGAAGTGACATTTGGTACATTTTGTACTCTAGCTATGGCCAAGATGAAAGTGAAAACCAAGCTCATCAGCATAAGAAAGCTCATAGAATCAGAACTTCCTACATTCAGATAACTATCTTTACCAGAGTGTTTTGACATGCCATTGCTGGCAGAATATCAAGTTGACGGACGTGCAACATCGTCGTGGTGATGCTGTGTTTGTTTTTGTGGTGCTTAGGATCAAATGTAGGTCTGTGCATACTAAGTAGGTATGGCACCATTGACAGGCATCTCTAGCTTTGCACGGCTCTCTAGCTAAGTGTGCAGCAAATACCAACATCTAGAGCTCCTGTTCAGTTGGTTGGCATACCAATGATGTATTGCGGTTAGCAGTTTTTTGATTGTGGAACGAGTAGGCACATATTTTGGATACCACACTTGCTTACGTCATGGTGTCTGCACCTGTGAAGTGTAAGGAGTCGTGTATAAAACACTTACCCGGTCAGACACACTTGGACATACAAATCGGCGTGCTTGTTTTTTCCTAAACACTTGTTAAGAGTTTTGCTCGTGAACTTAGAACAATAATGAGGTTTCAGTTCCTTTAATGTCTTTTCATCTTTTCTTCCATAGAAGGACCAAACAAACAAAACAAAACAAAAACCCCATAAACTGTTTCTGGGACCTTCTGCCTTTTATTCCCGTTCCTGTTTCACCTTCAGCAGATGTGTCCCTTTATTCCAGGTGGACTGGTCTTGGTAGCTCCTAGACTGTACGCCCAGACAAGCGTGGATTTGGGAAAGTACACAGAATCTTACTCACGTGGCTTTGCTGATCTCTTAAGGGACGCCATCTTAATCAGTCTGATAAGAAAAATGCTATGGGTTTATATTTAACTGGCTAAACAGCCAATGTTCACTTCTCTCAATTTCAAAACTGGGAATTTCAAGATGAAAGCGCATACAGATGTGAAAAGTGACAGATTCTTCCTCTTTTGCTGGGTCATCAAATGACAGATTTCTTTCTCTCCTGTTTTTCCTAACAAAGTTACCAAACCCGCAGGGCCCCCAAGACCTAATCGATTAAGAAAGATCCCATTTTTAAATGACCTTGGTCATTTGAGACTCAATGGGCATAGGGGCGATTTAAGAAAGATCCCATTTTTAAATGACCTTGGTCATTTGAGACTCAATGGGCATAGGGGCGATAAACGCATATTCTATTAGCAAACCTCATAACACTTAATGTAAATCAAAAAAGCAGTTGTAAAGCAGGAAGCCTGTCTCCTCTGTGGGTTGTTCATTGTGCTTCCCTGGCATATCCTAGGACAATAGAGAAATACAGTTGCTGCTCTGAGGAGAAGTCAGGCCAGAATGAGAGGGGTGGAGGGATCCTAGCCAGCAAGGTGGTGGCAAAGGCTGAGTGAAGCCCAGGCTCAAGGGAGGAAGTGTGCTGTTGATTAAACAGACTGGCAAAAGCAAACATGAGCAAACCAAAAACAAATGGTTGGTAGCATCTGAACTTCTGTGTTTAGGCCAGGAGTAAACATCCATGGCTATCTTTGGGTAGTGACTTTTTTTTTTTAAAGCATACATGTATGAGTTTAACAGAGCCATGTGGATTAGGGAACAGAAAATTCCCCGAGGGCCATCAGACTAAGCACATCCTTTTTACTTCTTTAATCTTCTTGCTTTTTCTTGGCAAATACATAATTCCGCTAATTTGTTTTTATTATTAAATAAATGAATTAGTTAATTAATTTAGTGTGTGTGTGTGTGTGTGTGTGTGTGTGTGTGTGTACGTGTGTGAATGTACATATACTGAGCATACCTCTGCAGCTCAGCATACAGCTTTTGGCAGTCACTTCTTTCCTGTCATTTTGTGGGATCCATGGACTCACTTCAGGTGGAAAGAACTATACACAGAGTTACTGTACCTCTCACTGGTCTTCATTAATTTTATAAAGGTGCCTGCTCATTAAAAATAATTGTTTCCTTAGCTTTTATAAAATATATTAGATTCTGAAAAAAAAAATCTGTCAACTTCCACTTTGGCAATTGGACTATAAGATCAACACAAATTAATTTGTCAAGAAAATTCCATTTCTGTCCTGTGTGTTGGAAGTGTTGGGTTCAAAGGAAAATCCTGGAAAGTCTTTTGATATTGAGGGCTGTGACAACAGTTCTTCACATCCTGTTCAATGTTTTTGGGGGCCTGGAGAGTTGGCTCAGTGGTTAAGAGCACTGGCTGCTCTTCCAGAGGACCCTGGTTCAATTCCCAGCACCCACATGGCAGCTCACAACTGTCTATAAGTCCAATTCTAATGAATCTGGCACCCTCACATACATATCCATGCAGGGAAAACACCAGTGCATATAAAAAAAAAAAAGAAAAAAAAGAAATGTTTTTATCTTGTGTCCTTGTTTTTACCTCAAAGACCTAAATAAACATTTATGAGCCTTCAAAGGGACATAGAAAGTCACTGACACATTTCCCCATGTAGCAATTAGAGCAACAAAATGAAATGTAGAATTGACTCATACCCAAATATAAATAAATGCACAAGTCCATGCTGAGGTAACTGAATGCGCAGGTAAATGAGAGATAAGAAAATTACCTTTTAATAATAATAATCCAAATAATAATGTCTGGATGCCTCAGGAAGTAGACTTCAACCTTCCTGCCTGCCTTGTAGGCCTTTCGAGGAGAAAAAAAAATAGTAGCACAGCAGAGACAGCTGGCCCACTTGATTCTAATCAGGGAACTGAGGTAGGCCTTGGTAGGGAAGTCTCATCGCTATCATGCTGCTGGTCGGAGGATGGGATGAGGTGTGGGGGCGGGGCTTATCCCCGCAGTTTTCTTCCTGGTATATGCTTAACTACATGTGAGAGATGCTGGAGAGACGGATGGGATACCTACAAAACCTCACTGGTATACCTCAAATTTCTAAAGCTGATCACATCAAGAAAGAAGGACAAAAAAACTGTCGCAGAGACGAGGTGACCTACACTAACCAATGCCAGGTAGTATTTCGAATGGGATTTTGAAGGGAGCTGGGAAATAAAGGATATTAGCTTAAAAACTCGTGACATTTGCAGAAAGTTTGGGGTCTGTGAAAGTAACAGACGTTGTTAATTTCATGGATTTCAACGAAGCTACGTCTAAGGAAGGATGAGGCTTGGGGGTTCTGGCTGAATAAATGTGTAGGGAACTCTTTCTCCTGGTTTTACAACTGTTAGGGTTCAGATCATCCCCAAATAAAATGTTTTATTAAACACACACACACACACACACACACACACACACACACAAACACACACAGAGGAGAAATGAATTTGTGGACACTTAGAGCGCTACTAAAACATCATCAAGAGGGCCTGTCCTCAGCTAGAGCCTTTCTCCTGGGACAGGCGCCTTAGGGCGGTGTCTGGTCTTTCCCCAGCGGCTCAAACATCCCAGGCTTTGGAGGCCAGAGGCTCCTCCCACAAGTCGGGGACACTGGACTCTGCCCTGGGCGCGCCCCGCCTAACTGAGCACGTAGCTGCCCTCAGTCACCAAACTACAGCAGGTAAGAAACCGACCTTACCTGCTCTCTGCCAGATCACCGGAGCCGGAGCAGGCAGAGACCTCCCCTGAACCCCCTCCCAAGGTAGGCGAGCCTGGGACAGCTGTGGACCGCTGCCAGGTTGGGGGGACACCAGGTGACCTTGGCGGGGGCCACCCAGCGGAGCTTTACATCCCGGGATGTTTCCTGGGGAAGAGAGGGAGAAAAGTCTTAGAGAGGTGAAGAGGGTGTTTCGTTGAACCTCTCTTCTTTTCTGGGCTCGGATCCCCTGGTGCAAAAGTTTCGAGGAAGAGAAAATGTTGCCTTTCTCCTCCCCCTGTGCACACACACACCTGCTTGTTTATTTAGGCTGTTGTTATCTGGTCTCTTAGTCAGAAATCTCCAGACGTCTGTCTGTTTCAGGGGCCCTGGGAAAGGTGACCCAGAAAAAGCTGCAGTCTCTCTGATGTTCTTCGCTGCCTCTGCCAGTCTGAGCGGCAAAGGAAGCGTCAGTTGTTGGCGTAGACTTGCCTCGCTGCAGGCGCTGCAAGGGAACAACCCCCCTGCCAGTTTCCCTACTCATCTGTCTGGTTTGTGGAAGGCCCGAGGCAACTTTGCAGGAGCAGTATCACCTGCAGGAGCAGTTCCGGTGCTAGAGTGGATCCTGGCGGTTGTGAATTTTCAGCCTCTTTCAGAAGGAAAAAAGTGAACATAAGCTTAAGAGCCTAGGGCTTGCCTCCAGCCCGGGACATAACTAATGTTACAGCATCGCATCACAGTTATTGTATTCGAAGGATCGAGCCCCCTGCTTCCTTCCTTCTGTGCTGTATAAAGATTAACTTGATTAGATGATGTTTAGGAATGGCAAACAGGAAGTTTACGAATGGCAAAAAAAGGGAATCTAGCCTCCGGATTTTACCCGATGCTATTAAATATTTAGCTCTGTGGAGACTGGTTTCCCAGAAACTTGAGCTAGGCCTGAGTGTCAGGTCCTGTGCCCAATTGATGCTGTTTTTCAATTGTTGCTGGGCGGCCCTGATCCTTCGGTATCTCCACCTCCATGCAGGCGGAGGGGGAGGGGATGGAAGAGGGGGAAGGAGATAAAGAACTTATCAGGGAGAAGCACTTTTGACTCCTCATCTCCAGAAATAATGGAAAGAGACTGGGTGTCCTAAGACCCAGGCACACTTGTTGAGATTCGTAATTTATTCTTTTCAAAGTAAATTGATCCTCTCTGTTCTAACTGAAAAGAGACTGGAATAAAGAGAGGCTCGGTTCCGTGACTTACTGAGAGGGACTACAACCCAGATGAAACCACATGGTATCATTTCTTTTCTTTTCTTTTTCTATTTTTTTTTTTTTTTTTTTTTGGTTTTTCGAGACAGGGTTTCTCTGTATAGCCCTGACTGTCCTGGAACTCACTCTGTAGACCAGGCTGGCCTCAAACTCAGAAATCCGCCTGCCTCTGCCTCCCAACTGCTGGAAATAAAGGCTTATGCCACCACTGCCTGGCACATAATATCATTTCTTAGCTTGGCTGTTTCAAAAGTGTTTCAGCAGTGGACTTGGGTTGCAATTCACACTTTTTGCCAAAATGCTATAAACGTAAGTTAGATTTAGCCTTAAAATGTTTACTTCAGATAACTGCTGATAAGAGAAAGGATTTTGAAGAGAATGGAGAAATGTTTAAAGTTGTAGATTCAACTAATTTTGAACTGAGATGGGTACATCCAATTTAGATGATCATTTATTGACTGAAGCGCGAGTGTGTGTGTGTGTGTGTGTGTGTGTGTATGTGTGTGTGTGTGTGTGTGTGTGTGTGTGTTTACAAAGAATATGTGGATTCATCCAGGTTGCAGTCTCTATTAGTAAGTCATTGAACAGTGCCAGTGTTTGGTTAATTAATTTAACCTAATCACATACATTTACATATTGGTAAGCACAAAATCTACCTTCTACATGGGTTTGGAAAACAAACTTTGGTTTTGGGCTGTGCTTATGCGTACTCTTTTAGGAAACATTTTAAGCGATTGTGAGCTTGTGGAGCAGATCACACACGTTTGAAAGATCACGGTGCTCCTGCTGGCACGGTGCTCTGTGTTGATGATGGCACAAGAAGAGACATTCTTGTCTTGTTATATTGGGTTTCTCTAGAACATCACAGTATCATCTATCAGGGAGCTCAGCAACAAACGCCTGCCACGGATAAGATAACCTTCTTTCCAACAGAAGTGTCTCTCACTTGCAACCAAGTCTACAACTTAGAGAGAAACTCCATGGTAATTTGACTAGTGCTGTTCTGTTTTGTGTAGACTGGGGGAAAGCTTAGGGATTTTGAATTCTAGATTTCATATTATTAACATGGAAGTATTAGGACTAAAAAGTCAAACATCAGATTCATGAAAAATAACTGAAAATTAAATGCGTTGCTTTGGATAGCAGCGATTCTAGTGGGAAATAAGAACATGAAATTGAAATTTAACAAAATCCTATCCAATAATTATTCTCTTCCTTTAAATTAGAAAATCAAAACAATGATTACTGTTCCCTACAGGGAGTAAATCATGTACGTTGAAGTTATTCTTGCTTTTATTCATTTTCCTTGAAAACGGTTTTATGGGAAGTGAGATCAAATTACTCACCAACATATCCAAGTGTATAATTCAGGAATTTTGTTTGTAAACTACAATTATCATCACAGTACAGTGTCCAATTAGGTCACCGTCCCTGAACGTCTGCAGTCTCACTGTCCCCCTCTTCAAGCCCAGGTGACACTCATCCATCGTCCGTCTCTTCAGATTTACGTTTTCTGGACATTTCAAGCTAATGGAATCAAACAATGTTTGCTCCTTAACATCTGACTTCTTTTACATAGAATACAAATTTTGAGGTCCAATCAGGTTGTAGCATGTACCTGTGCTTTGCTCTGTTTTATAGTCAACCAACATCCATTCCATTTGATGAGATTGCTTTAAATATATTATTACACACACACACACACACACTACATATGTATGTAATATAGTGTAAAAATATATAATATGCATTATACAGTGTGTATAATAATGTATATAGTGTATATAATATATGATATATTGCATATATGTGTGTTTGTCTGTGGTGTATGCATGTGTTTACATGTGTGAGCACATGTGTGTGGAGGCCAGAGACTGACACAGGTATTGGTCTCTGTCACTCTCCATCTCACATATATCAAGGCAGGGTTTTGCACTTCAATGCAAAACTTGCTAAAGCAGCTAGTCCAGCAAACTGCTAGGAACACCCTGTCCCTAGCACCTGTGCACTGAATTGACGTGTGTCTGTCCTGCTTGCACAGCATCACCATGGGTGCTAGTGGTTGATCTCTGGTCCCGACGGTCTGCAGCGAACATTTCATCCTCTGAGACATCTCCCAGTTTCCTTATTCCTTTATTTATTGGTATGGGCTTATATCATGATGCCTGATTTTCTGTGGTGCTGAGGCTCAGGCACAGCACCATGTCCATGATAGGAAAGCACAGTACTTAGTTATGTCCCCAGCCCAATGTCCAATATTAACGCTAAGAATTTATCATTCTGTTCCTGCTAAACAATGGGATTTTCTGTGTGAAACAGTCTAGGAAATCAGAGATGAATGTCCTGGCGTGGCACAGGCAATGACCTCGGGTAGAACTCTGTTAGGAATCAGGGATCCAGTTGCCTTCTTGGCCCTTACTTATCTTGCCTTGTGCTGTGACAATGGATGCCTTTGGAGGAGGGTGATGCCTGATGACTAGTGCTTAAGACTTCTAATGGAGTACTACTCAGCTATTAAAAACAATGAATTCACGAAATTCTTAGGCAAATGGATGGAACTAGAAAAATATCATCCTGAGTGAGGTAACCCAATCACAAAAGAAAATACATAGTATGCACTCACTGATAAGTGGATATTAGCCCAGAAGATCAGAATACCCAAGATACAATTCACAGACCACATGAAGCTCAAGAAGGAAGACCACAGTGCAGATACTTTGGTCCTTCTTAGAAGGGAGAACAAAATACCCATGAAAGGAGTTGCAGAGACAAAGTGTGGAGCAGAGACTGAAGGAACTGCCCCACCTGGGGATCCATCCCATATACAGTCACCAAACCCAGACACTATTACTGTTGCCAGCAAGTGTTTGCTGACAGAAGCCTGATATAATGGTCTCCTGAGAGGTTCTATCAGTGCCTGACAAATACCAAAGTAGAGGCTCACAGCCATCCATTGGACTGAGCACAGGGTCTCCAATGGAGGAACTAGAAAAAGGATCCAAGGAGCTGAAGGGTTTGTAGCTCCTTAGGAAGAACAATAATATGAACTAACCAGTATTCCCAGAGCTCCCAGGGACTAAACCACCAACCACAGAGTACACATGGAGGGACCTATGGCTCCAGCTGCATATGTAGCAGAGGATGGCCTTGTTGGTCATCAAAGGGAGGAGAGGCCCTTGGTCCTGTGAAGGCTCTATGCCCCAGTGTAGGGGAATTCCAGGGCTAGGAATCAGGAGTGGATGGATTGGTCTTGTTGGCTGTATACTTTGCTCCTTGGTTTCTGTTGCCTTCTTTATTTTTAAAAGTGTGGTTTCTTTCTTTTGGTTGTCTGGTAGGAAATGCTTCTGAGATCCTGCCAGGTGTGGACAATGGGGAATCTGGGGTAGAACTTGTTTCTAGGTATTGAGAGTTGATCCTTAGGAACGGGGATGGGTTAGAAGGAAACTGAGGGGTCCACCGGAGGGATGGAAGCAAAAGGTGCCACCAGGACCTATGGAGACCCCTGGGAGTGGGGAGAGGGAGGGAGGAGATGCCTTAGCAGGTGGTTTGCTACAGAGCTGGGGAGGAGACTGGGGATTGGATTCGTCTCAGTCCTCACACTGGATAGTTTCACCCATGGCTTTCTATGTATCAGCTTTTCATTGCATGTTCTCGTCGACCTATCAGCAGCACTGTAGCCTGCTCTGTGGCTCAGACATTCTTTATTTTAGTGCTTTTGCTATGTACACTTTCTCGTCATCAATAGTGTGTGTGTGTATGTGTTACAGGTGCAAGTGTATATGTGGAGCCCTATACATGACATCTATATGCCCGTAGAAACCAGAAGACAACCTCAGATGTCACTCTTCTTGTGTCATCTACCTTGCTTTTTGAGACAGGGTGTTTCTCATTGTCCTCAAATCATAGGCTAAGCTGGCTGACCAGCCCTAGGAATCTTGCTGTTTCTGCCTTCCCAGCTCTGGCGCTGTAAGTATATATGGCTATGTCCAGCTTCTGATTGTCATGGGTTATGGGAGATTCAACAGACATCAAAACAAGCATCATTCTCAATAAACTCCCTCAGACCAACATAGCCAATGATTCCAATGAAGGAGAACAAATCCAGTCAATTGTTGCTTCTCCTCTTATAATGTGCTAAAGGTCCTTGGATTTTAAAATCTTAATTGTCCTCTTGTCCTCTTGGGTCCTGGAGATTATTATGGTCAAAATAAAATGACAATCCCAAGTCATCTTTGCTGTGTAGAGTATGGTCAGCTTTGGCAAGAGACTGAAGCCACAGAAGCCTTGAACTTGAACCCTGTTTCCCATATCCTTCTCATAGTCCACCTCCTGCACTGCCAGGCATAAGAAGCCATGTGTCTGTGTGCAATGCAGCCCTTAAAGCTTTGGTCCTCGGTTTTAAAGGTTTTTGTCTCAGATCATTTAGCCCTGTCATTGCTAGGATGAACACAGGCCACTAGCTCAGAATAGAAGCAAAGCTGTTTACCTCACAACTAGGTAGCAGAAGAGAAGAGGAAAGTGCTGGTGGTCCTACACTTCCCTTCCAGGGCACACCTACAATATCTAGACTGCCTATGAGACTCCACATTTTAAAGGCTCCATTATCCCCCAAGCCTTTACCATAAGGACTCTTACCAAACATTCTAGATCCAAACTGCAGCCATGCCTTTGATTTACTGAGTCATGCTCACCTGCTGGTGGTCATCTGAATTGTATGGGAGTTTGGAACATCTGTGCCCAGATTTGTAGCATAGACATTTTCATTTCATTTGGGTAAATCACTTGGAGTGGGATTTCTGCATGGGACCATTTGTGTTCAACTGTGTAGGACACTGCCAAACTGTTAGCCAAAGTGGCTACATGTTTCCAATTCTCACATCCATGAGGTGTGAAATTAGGTGTCTGTCCCTTTTCATCCTCGTGGGCTCGTTTTTACAATAGAGTTATTGTCCCAGCTAAATGCTTTACAACCAATGTGAAAAAAAGAAAACTAGGAACATTTTGCAAATTCCTGAACTATTTCCTTCTAAAATATTTCCTAAGAATAATACCAAAAATATTTCAACAAGAAGAGGGTAGCAATGTTATGAATGACTGTAGCTTAGCACTCACGTTGCTTTGTGTTATATTTTCTTCACTTAAAAAGAAATCGTAGTTTGGGCATGGTATCTTCGACAGCTCTCCATCACTACAATAAATGCTTGCGACAATTACCATACAGGAGGAAAAGGTAGTTTTGACTCTCAGTTTTTGAAGTTTCATAATCTATTGTTCCTGAGGCTTTGTGAGGGTCTGTGGTAAGTTGAGAACAGATGTAATAGGTTGAATGGGTAAGGGAATTGACAGAAAGCAAACATTGCCATATTCCAGTGATGTCTACTATGTGAATGTTGTAAAGATAAATATTATTTAATATTTACTTACTTTTCATATTGTTAGATATTTTCTAAGTCTCTTTATTCAGTGATTCATTCAGCTCTCACAAAACTATGTAGAAGTATACATTTTCATCTGCATCTTTTACATGAAACAAACAAACAAACAAACAAGGATTTGAGAGCTTAAATAATTGTCTAAGTCCACCCAACTGCTAAAAAATTGGAAGAAAACCTTGGAGACAGTACAAATGAATCCAAATCTCTTTTCTTTAAAGCCCTGTAGTTGCATTACTCCTCTCCGTGGGATGGATCTACTTTGACCAAAGAACCTGCTTAGACTCCCTAGTGATTCACCTGGGAGCTTGCATCAGAAATTCACTGTATGCTATTGAATGACTGGCTTTATTTCTAAACTGTATGGGAGAAAAAAGGAGATTTAGAATTTATTCAGAATGTAGTAGAAGGCCAGAGAGAAAGCTGGACAGAGAGACGGAAGTCAGCCCAACAGTGGGAACGAGGCATCAGGGTCATGGGAAGAGACAGTGGACTCATAGGTTTGAGTCCAGGACTGTAATGAATTAGCTCTTTGGTTAGTGCTATTGAGCCTCCTCTACTCATTTGCAAATATTAATTATAACACTGAATATGTGAGAAATAGTATAGGGTGCATGGTTTCATGGCATTGTAGAGTTCAACATATCCTGGCCCTTCTTCCTTAAATGGAAAGCAATTCTTTACATTTTTTTGAGAGTTTCACTCATGTATACAATGAAATATGATCTATCTGCCCATATCACTCCAAAATTTGTACCACAACTTCATGTCTTTAATTTATCTCAATAGCCATTAAATACAACTAGTCTGGTCATATTTATATCAATACAGTGCTATTCACTGGAACATGTGAGACATACCAGGCACATGACCTCAACAAAGAATGATTCTCTTTCCTTGAGACGCTGTCAACTGCCAATAGCTTGTCAGTAAGGCATGTGGCCTGGATATCCTCTCGCCCATCCATTCCAGGGTTTCCCTGGCTCTGGTTGCAGGTAGCAACGGCTCCTGTGAATTACTGCATGTGATAGTCATGTCGAGTCTAGAAGATTCCACTTCACAGCAGTCTTGCCATCACCTGGTGCAGTAGCTCATTTCCAGAACGTTGACCAGTTATCCATCCGCGGGCTACCGCCTACTGAGGAAAGACGCCATGTTGAGAGCACCTAGGGTCTATGATCATAATATAAGCACAGCATGTAGAGGGCAATTTGACAACAAGGCCAATTTTAGCAAAAATAATAATAGCAAGTTTTACCCTAGGGCATAGGACTACCCCAGCTGTGGGCTTTTGACCAGGATTATGGCACAAGGCCTAAAATTTCATCCTGTGGAGCAGGCCTCAGAAAGCAGTTAATTACCCCCAAAACAGTCAAGCCACTATTAGACCAAGTAGTTCTTCTTGCCTGGCAGGTTTTATTGCTGCATGCAGGATCCTGCCCTGTAGGATACTAGTAGGCAGAGAGGCTTAGGCTTGGAGGGGCCTGTAAGTATAATGACAAGCAGATCCTATGGCACATAGATATTACATAGTTTACTGTACTTGGGGTAATATTTAATCTTTCTCCCAAAGAATTACCTTACATTGTATGACTGGGAATTTTTCTCTAGAACTTATACATACTACAAACTTGTACATGTATGCACAAGAGTGTGCACAAGAATTAATAGAGAAGTGTTTGAAATCAGAGATTGGATTCTCTGTTACATGCATGCCTTTGGTGGGCTATATATACTTCATTTTCATGTGAACCCTGTCACCTGAGGCTTATAGGGAGACATTGGATGTCACCATTGTGCTGTGTAATGTCACAGAACAAGTGTGATGCTTAGTATTCTAGGTGCACACAAACTATTCAAGGCTTGGGGATGTGAGGGCCCCTCTCCACACCCCGCTCATCCTGCAGAACTTTTATTCTTACTTTTACAGTTTAGCTGCTATCTAAGCAGATGTATATCCTAGTAATCAAAAGCAAACAGTATTGTTAGCTCAGAACCCAAAAGTCTGAAACCTGAAAAAAAATCAGAAAATGTGACACAACCAGTCTGGCCTCTTGCTTATAGGACACTACAGTTGACTGGATGGCTTTGCAGATGAGCATCTACTCGAAGGAAGTGGACTCGACCCCCAGAATTGGCAAGGAACTAGAGAAACTAGGTTGGGAAAGTGGAAGGGTCCCTGTGCAGCTAATTCTGCGAGATTAGGACCGTGGAAGAAGCAGGTGAGATCCCCAGGGTTTCTAATGGCCACCTCTGCTGGACTTCCTGCTTCTGAACACAGAGTCCTGTGTAGTAGTCTTTAGAGACTGACGCTGTAGATAAAGCTGCCACCACACCAGTGTGCAGGATGTATCTACTACAAGAAGGATCAGTCAGCTGTTAGGTAAAGAAAGGATATCCTCTGGAAGTAACCTTGTATTATATCCCCAGACCAGTCATAATCTAGAAGTACCAGCTAAGCAAGTGGCTTAAACAGAAATTTGGTATCCTGCCATTTCTGAGGTTTGGAAGTCTGAGATCCAGGCATCTGCAGGTTAGATCCATTTTTTTTTTTAAGTTTTTATTTATTTTATGTGTATGAATACACTGTAGTTATACAGATGGCTGTGTGAGCTATCATGTGTGTGGCTTCTGGGAATTGAATTCAGGACCTCTGCCGCCCCGCTCTCTCCGCCCCACCACGTGGTTGCTGGGATCGGAAGTCAGGACCATCGGGAGAGCAGTCAGTGCTCTTAGGCACTGAGCCATCTCGCCAGCCCTCAGGTTAGATCCATTTGAGGGCATGAAAAAGTCTGTTGCAGTCCCAGCTCTGTAAGCGTTGGAAAATAGCTAAAGGATGACCCCAGACTCAGATAGTATGCAAAGACAAAGGGGGTTTATTCTGAAGAAACAACCAGCATGCAGAGGTCAACCATTTTCCAAAATGGTGACCCCCAGATAAAGGTGCACAGACCTTCTCATAGGGAGCCGAAGGAATTCTCTAGAAGGATTAGGTAATCTAAAACTTCATTAGTGGGTGCTAGGGGATCACAGGTGGTCCAGTGTTCTGCATTCCATGTCACGAATGTTTAACCATAGGATGGGATAGGGCTGCCCAGCACATATGGCCCATTCTGAGATAAGATATTTCCCCATTTTTGTGGTTATTCCCAGGCTGTTCTTTGGGAGGGGATTTTATAACCTTGTTTCTGGATTTTATGGTCTGTTCCTGGAGCTGGTGTCTTCTGGCCTTCTTTTCAAAATCAAGTCTGGTCCTTAAATGGAGACAAGTAGGATTTATGTCATTTTCAGCTCTGGGCTCCTAGATGTTTGCGGGAAGTCCTTGGTACTCTTTGGCTGGTAGGAATATCACTCTTTCGGTGACTTCTTCACTCACACAACCTTGTTCTTCTGAGTCTGTCTATCTCCAAACCTGCCTGACACACAAAGATGCCTACAATTGAAGAGAAGATCACGATACTGCTATGTGATGGCATTTTTACTTAAGTCACTACATATATGATTAGTTCAAAGAAGGTCATGTTCTGAGATCCTGGGGTCTGTACATTTGGAGGAGACCACAGATGGAGCCATATTGAAGCCCTGTGAGCTTATTTCGGGTCCTCAAACAGTGAAGTGGGTTTAATTACACCACCCTGGCCCAGTGGTGTGTTAGTTTATCCCACAGAAGATAATGCACTACAATATGTACACATTGCCATGCCAACTATTGCTAGCATCCTTTGGATGTGTTGACACACAACTGATGGTTTAGCAATAAGGAATCTCTACCATAATTCACTGGTTTCCAATTGCCCCCTTTGTAGCAAACTCCCTTTTATAGCCCATCCCAGAGAACAGACTATGTCAAATGTTACCTGATTTTTTTTTCCCCAAAGAGAACAAAAGCACTCAGATGGTTCTTCAGCTTTAATTATGGATAATTGTCTCATATTTTATTTACTCATTTGACAAACAAGTACAAATCATTTATTATGTATTATATGTGCTAAGCACTTGACAAATATTAACTCACAAACCACCCCCTGTTGATTTTTTACTATTAATAATTAATATTACCATAAAAGAAACTGAGGCACTGAACAATGGGGGAGAGGACTCATGCTGACTATCTACTGGG
Organism: Montemys delectorum; assembly: GCA_019843815.1. Taxonomy (NCBI): domain Eukaryota; kingdom Metazoa; phylum Chordata; class Mammalia; order Rodentia; family Muridae; genus Montemys; species Montemys delectorum. The sequence continues at coordinate 32,375 of JADRCD010189188.1, forward strand.
TTGTGATGTGTCTCCAGGGGCCATGGAGCTAAGAGAACTCTCTCAAACTTTTTAGCTAAAGAACTCTTTTCATCCACGGAAAGTTCTCAGGAAGATGCTGTGTGAAGACAAAAAATTTACTTTACTTTGGCTGAAGATGAGGGCCCAGGAGCACGGTATCCCAGCATTCCCTGCGGCCTTGTTTACAAGGCCTGCTAAAGGAAATACCTCAGCTTGGCTTGATGCCACGTGTAAGCTGTCTTCAATCCATCCTAGCATAAAACAAATAAAGCCTTTCCTCACTTTAATTAACTGATTGTGTTTTATTTTGAAATTTTTATCTGTCTAATCTACTTCTGGCTGAAATAAAAGGCTAACATGGATTTTCCCCTGGATGCAGATGCCATATGGCTGGTTGGTCTTTGCTGTTTGTCCCCCGCTCATCCTCTCTCCCCACTCCGATCCCCCAATCTGAGATTTCTTTATTCAACTCGGGAACTGTAGGCACAAAAGTTTTCTGAACCAAAGAGAAATGGAATTTAATATCATAGAGATAACTGTTGGATGTAAACCTTCAAAACCCATGGGCCTGACCTTACTCCCCTGTTATGGATGGTTTGCCCTCTGAGGTTATTAGGAACATAAAACAAGGGATGTCGTATCATTGATGTTTGCCATCCACTGGTTCACAGAGTGCCTCGTGCAACCAGCCATTAAGAACAACCCATTTTCCATTTCGGGGGGGGGGGATATTTCCCTTTATTTTACAGATATACACATCCAGGCTAAAATACATAACTTTTACAACTGGTAAGCAGGAAACATGGTGGTTTTGAAAGAAAGTAATTGAGGGTCACTTATCAGGGACGAAGGTCAAGCTGTCTTTGTTATTAGGAATAAAAGGCAGAGAAGAAAATATAATTTAGGATCTTTGGCATAGGCCCAGCATGCTTGCCAGATTAGGACAGACTAAGAAAGCAGGATGCATTTTTCTAAAAACGCATTTTTCAGTCACTAAGGAAATGCACACATATGAAAAAGGAAAATGGAAGGATCTCAGTCCAGTGAGGTTGAGGAGAAGCAAATTACAGTAGAGAAAAGAACTTAGCCCAAGGCAGGTGATTGCTCTGTTGGCCTCCGTGTCCAGTGCTACAGTCCCTGTTCCCTGCCATGCCATGATGCAGACTTCTTTCTGGAAAAGCACAGATGGTAAATATTTCAGTGTTGCTCTCTGTGTACTGCTTCTGTGGTATCTGCTCACCTGTGCTACTCCCATAGGGAGGGCCAAGGTATCTGGGACTGGATGTCAACAAACGACCACCGCTGTGTTACAAGAAAGCCTCACGCTGAACTGCCATGCTAGTTACTTTAGTGTTCTGTGACCACAGACAACAATAAGGGTGGAAGGGTCTCTTATGGACTCTTTTCCGGAGAGATTCCAACGCATCATGGTGGGAAGGTACAACTGTAGAAGCTCATGGCGGAGGCGTGGCGATGCGGCAGAGCGGGTAGCAGAGCGGGAGTGGGGAATGGGCTGATTGAGAACTTTCACAGGTCACTCACTTAGTTCAGTCAGTTATTCCTCACTGCCCCAAACTCTCACAGTCACCCGCAAAACGATACCACCAGCCAAAGGAAGAGGTGCACAGAACACAAACGTGTGTTTACTTCAGATTCAAACTAAATTCGTCTTTTCTGAACACGTTGCTTGTTGTCTCTAGGGGGCTTTTCTTTTCCTTCGAGCACTCAGAAGCTGTTGTGGCCTCAAGTCTCTAATCCTGGAAGAGACTTCAGAGGGCCCCGAGAGAGAGGAAGGACTTCCCTGCTTTACCACACAGCAGACAGACTTGCTTGGGGTTGATGCTGCCAAATTGAGTTCTGCTGAAACAAAAAGGCCCCGGTGGTGGCTGCCTTCTGAGAGGATTTGCAAGAAAATGGAAAATTCTTGGCATGCCCTGTCAATTTCGTTGAAGATTAAAGGATAAAGGAAAGGCTTTGTGGCTTCCCCCGAGGCAATCTTCTTTCAAAGTGCTGCAGGCCAGTGTAAAGAGTCTCTGTCTTTTAGCAGTGTGAGTCATTGCTGGATTTTAGGTGTTTTTCTTTCTAAGGAAGACGGTCTGGATGGGGCAGAAACACCCTTGAGCTTGGGATAAACAAACAAACAAACAAACAAACGGAACAAACCAACCAACCAGAGTTTTCTTTTTTCTTTTTTGCCTCGGTTACTTTTACCATTGTCTTGGGTAAGTTGACACGAAGTCACTATGGCAGTCTTCGCTTCCAAATCAGTAGAAAAGGTTTAATAACTCTGTATACAGATTTTTTTTTTTTTTTTACCTGTAGTTTGCCTTCTATTGGTTAATTTTCTCATCGCTGTGACAAAGTGTCTGAGGTCCAACTTAGAGGGTAGATTTACCCTGCCCCACAGTTATGGAAGGGTGGCTCTGCGGCGGGACCTTGTAGTAGAGTTCCTCAGACTGGGTGGCAAAGCACTGGATCAAAAGCTCGGCTTGGTTGTAGTACTACTAGGGCGTCCATCTCCTCCAGCCAAAAATCATCTCCCAAGGCCTCCGCAAACTTCCAAATCAGCACCCTCACCTGCGTGTCAGGTGACCGAACGCTGACCCTTGGAGAGCATCCTAGATCCAAGCCATTCATAGTTTGCCAAACTTTTGAATCAGACGCAAAAGTCATCTTTCTCCCAACTCCACCTTTACTGTATCTTTCTTCCCTGGAGGGACAATTGCTGTTTAACTCACAACTATCGCACTCAGCAAGTGTCACTAACAGACATGGTTTTCTAAAAAGACGTCTTAATGTCCTTAAAATTAGAAACATAGAGGGTTCTTCCTCTGTGTGTGTGTGTGTGTGTGTGTGTGTGTATACATGTGTACACATGTGTGTGCTTGTTCATGTTTGTGTAGACGCATATGTATGTACATGTGTATGCAAACATGTGGAGGTCAGAAGACAACCTCTACTTTTGTTTCTCAAATACTGCCCACATTTCGTTTCTTTTCTGAGACAGACTTTTTCATCGCCGCTCCACTACTGGTAAAATCCATTAGGCTAGTTGGCTAGTGAGTTGTGGGATCTGTTTATTTTTATCTCTGGAATGCTGGTGTAAGGGCTTTACCGATCTAGCTACCCCCGGGATGTGATAAGAATTCTTTACTATCAGCTTTTTTCAGTAAAAAAAAAAAAAAAGTGCATCATATGCCTAATGTGTTTAAGGCAGGATCCAAACAAGATTCATTCATTGTATTTGGCTATATGTTTCTTAAGACTCTTTAAAAAAAAAAATAGCTGTTTTAAATGTGTGTGTACGTATCGCACATGCATGCAGATGCCTGGGAAGACCAGACAAGGGCATCAGATTCCCTGCGTGGACTGAAGTTACAGTGGTTGAGATGCTGATGTGACTGGTGGGAACCGAAGCTAGATCCTCTTTAAGAACAGCAGTGCTCTTAGCACTGATAGGCTTCCCAGCTCTGAGACTCAGTCTGTACTGATTTAGTTATACATGATGATTGCCCGAGTTCTGAAGGCCCTCAGGCTGTTAGGCTTCTCGTTAAACTTTTCACCCAGTGTTCTTAGTCGAGCTCCAGGATTAATTCAGGTCCATTCCTTTATAAGCAGTTGCAAATGCTATGTTTTCTAACTCGGTCAATCCTCTCGAGTTTATTAACTGACATACCATAAAAACTTTCCATTATTAACTGTTTGGAGACTGTAAAATACAGTCCGTGTAGTAAAAACATGGCATGTGCTTGCTATGTCTTGGTTTTTTTTTTCCTTCCACTTCAGTCCTATTTCTATTACACTTTATTCCTTAGTGTTTGATCTCCCGCCATACTTAGTTTTATGGACTTCATGTCCTCAACCTGAATTACCCAAGAAGCCCTGGACTGTCTGCAGGGCTGCAGGAGGACTTGCTATCTAGAGAGCATAGCCTGACCAACTGTGTCTGCTCTCCCTCCCTCTTGTGTGTGTGTGTGTGTGTGTGTGTGTGTGTGTGTGTGTGTATTTGCGAAGGGCAGGATATCACTCTAAAGGCCAGGCTGATCTGAAATGTACTTTGTCAAAGCTGAGAGACACGTATTTCTCTTCATCATAGTCTCTCCCTTACTTAGAAGAAATATGAAAATATGATATCAGGTACTCATTCTGCACCATGGCTTTTAACTGATTACACACTGTAAATATTATTCCACAGTAGCAATCAACTTACCAGTCCTATTTGGGTTTCTTCCATTGTTTTCCATTACAATGTCCTTTAACAAACGGCCTTTATCGAGTTTCTGAAGGATACACACTACAACGTTTGACTATAACTGTATTTTTAGTTTCACAGACATTTATTAAGCACTTCCAGTATGCTACAACAGAAAATGAATAAATCAGGGGCCTGCTCTTGAGATTTTTGTAATCTAAGATGATACTAAACATTTGAAACTAAAATTTTGATTGTGACAAATCTTCTTTATGTTGTTTTGCTGAGCTGATTTATGCTTCTCAAAAGCCAGAATTCACCATGACAACTGTAATGGTGACCACAGACGTTCCCTCAAGAGCTAAGACAGAAGACGGCCCCGTCTTCTGTGGATCTTCATCAGCTCACATTATTGAAGAAACCGAGTATGTGAGAAAGGTATGAGGGCGCCAGTTATCATGCACACAGCATGGTTGTCTTATGATAAGCACCAGAATGGATTGGTGGGCTTTGTTAAACACACCCATGTAACATATGAGAACAGATGAACCTCTCTTGGCTTAGGATAGTCAGCAGCTTAGATTTAAACATGGTTAGTGTCACTTCTTTAGAATACAAACCCATGTTTATATACATGTGAAATGAAAAGATTTTCTCCGCTCAGTAAAACTGAATAATGGCCAGGAGGGTTCAGAGCACCCCCTTAGCATTTAGTTCACGCCCCATCATTCACTGCTGGATTTCCTGCTGCTTTATAACCTTCCCTGGTGGTTTCCTGAATGGGATGCTGTGCTCCCAACTAGACGTTTCTGTCTCCTGCTGATTCTAGTGCTTTCCTTACCTTGTCACTCTGCACAACTCAAGCTAGCTAATGCCAGGGACTCCTCGGCAAACGACTTCATTAAAAATGTTACTTATGAGAATTCACTAAGAAAAGAAATAACAAAAGATGCTCCATAAACAGCCTGTTCCAGCAGGTAGGAAAATTCTGACATTGGTAGTTTGTAACTTGTTCAGATCAGCTAATGAAATTATCTTGGATGTCTAGCAATTCCCCAGGTCAGCAAGACTGGAGCTCAAATTTCATGCTTGGATTTGTATGATCATGACTTAGTGATTTTTCTGTAGTAATTACTTAATAGCAATTATTTTGTGGTAATTACTAATGTAGTAATCATTTTGTAGTAATTACTATTTAGTAATTATTTTGTAGTGACTACTAAGTAGTAATTGTCTTATAGTAATTACTAAACACTAAATTAGTACTAAATTATTGGTAAAATTGATCAAAATGCACAGTTTTAAAGTACTATTCACCAAATTATCTCATAGTATACTATTAATTTAGTTTGTCATATTTTATCTGAAAAAAGATATATAAAACTCAAACAATTATTTTTATTAATCTAAACAATAATAATCTAAATATAATTTAAGTTGGAGGCTAGTATTTAAATCTGACATCAGGATAAATGTGTAAATAACATGCCCTGTAGCTAGTATAGAGAAAGAAAAATACATTTGGAATTAAACACCTTGTGAAACAAATTAACTACTTTTTTTTTTTAAATCTTCCAGATTCGAACTACCCTGGAAAAGATCCGAAATCACATGTTTAAGGATGAAGAAGGCCATGGCAATGCAAGGCACAAACTAGATGCAGAGGTAAAAAATGCATCAAGAGTCAGTCCTCTCATTGCTTCAGAATATGAGCATAAAGCCATGTAGAGTTCTACTCAACCAGCTCTGTCAGTATTACTCTTTGAAGCTAAGTGATAAAACACTTCACGCAGGTCTAACATCTAAAGACGTTAATGCCTCTGTGTACGGTATGTTTCTTAGGAGTATCACTAGAAGGATCAGGTCAGAATGCCCAGGCCTTGCTGGGATAGTGCCAGCAAACATAATGATAGTAACACTTCTCACGGATGGAGATATAAGCTTACCAGCCTGCCGTAGGACACGGCAACCGACCGGCAGTGAGTTGAGTGTTCAGTAAGCTTAAGCTCCTCCCTTTTATTCCAATAGCTTCTTCCTGTACTTAAGTTCAAATAAATCTCTGTTAGCTCAAACTGGACCAAATGAAATATCATCAAAACCGAGTGTGTCCCATCAGCATTTCTGACTCTAAATCATAGTCACCTACCACACAAGAAAGCAGTTCATGCTACCTACATGAAGGAAGTCCCCATGTCACCCTCAGTTTCCATTTGAACATGGCTAGTGCTAAAGATTTTCTTACATTAATTACTTCAAAGCTGGACAAATAGGGATTTTGATGGGGTACGGCAGAGAAGATAAAATTTAAAAATCATTTTTGGTCATGTTGAGTTATTTTCTTCAGCTCTATCAGTGGGTAGGCATGTGCTTCTAATTTGAGGGTACAAATTTGGATTAGAAGGTTCAGGCTACTGTCTTGTTTAGAGTTTTATTGCTGTGAAGAGACACCATGACCAAGGAAACGTTTTTAAAGAACAACATTTAATTGGGGCTGGCTTACAGTTTCAGAGGTTCAGTCTATTATCATCATGGTGGGAAGCATGGCAGCATCTTAGGCAGACATGGTGCTGGAGAAGCAGCTGAGAGTTTCTACATCTTGTTTGGAAGGCAACCAGGAAAGGCAGTCTTCCAGGCAGCAAGAAGGAGGTCTTAAAGCCTACCTTCAAAGTGACCCATTGCCCCCAACAAGACTACACCTACTCTAACCAGGCTTCCCTTCCTAATAGTGTCACTTTCTAGAACAACCATATTCAAAATACCACATTTTGGTATTTTGGTCGCCATAGGCTTGTTCAAACATAAGAGTCTATGGGAGCCATACCTAGCCATTGCATAATGAAAAATACATTTAATCCAACTTCAACTTCAAAAGTCCCCACAGTCTATAGCAGCCTCAACAATGTTAAAAGTCCAAAGTTCAAAGTCTCTTCTGAGATTCATCTACTTAACTATAATTCCCTATAAAATCAAAATCAAAATGCAGCTCCTATCCCTCCAGCATTATAGAATAGATATTACCATTCCCAAACATCATAGTTTGGAAGTATTTATGTTGCAGCCGCCTGCAGTTGCATACGATTGGGTCTTCTGGAAGAGGGGTAGGAGCCTAAAAGGATAAAAGGAACTGGATGGCAAGAGGGAATAAAAAATGGGACCGAGGCATGGTATACTTTCGGTCGGCCATGTATTATTCAACTGAGAAACTCAAGCCGGCAGGCAAAACCCCGCCCTCAGTCCACCAACATCCCGTGGCCCAATCAGCATCTTCATCTTCGGTCTCTGGAGGCGGGAGTTCCAGTGCAGCAGGAACTCGGAGAGAGGCATGGCTCTTAGCAAACTTGAGGAGAGGCATAGTTGTTTGTGGCGAGCCCAGGTCTGGGATAGCCAGCTCCTGGCTGGGGGAGATCACAGTATTAGACTAAAACGAGACCAAAAACCAGCTGAACAAACTCTAAACACTACATTTCCACGCCTAATGTCAAAGAGCTCTTCAGATCTCTAACTACTTTCATTTTTCTCAACTACAACAAACTTCTTTTGGGCTGCTCTACTCCCGGTTAGCTGCTTTCCTTGGCAGGTATCCCAAGGCTTTAGCATCTCTAACTAACATCTTGGGGTCTCCAAGGCAACTTCAACTTTACAGCTTCTTGTTCCAATGTCTGGGATCCACACACGATCTTTTGGGCTCCTCCAAAGGGCTTTGATCACTTCTCTGGCTCTGCCCTGTGTAGCACTCTAGGCTCCGGTTGACTCCACTCCACTTCTGCTGTTGTTATTGATTGTTATCCCACAGCACTGGCATCTTCAATATGCTGGGATCTTCTGCATACTAGGATTTCCCAGTAGCCTCTCATAGGCTCTCTTCATGACTCCAAGCCTTAGCGTCTTTGTATGATTCCTTCAGCCTGGGCTGTCACTTCAACTGAGGTTGCACCTTCACAATTACCTTTCATGGACTCTTATAGTGCCAAGCTTCAGCTCTTCTCCATGACCCTTTCAAAACCAGTACCACCTGGGTTCTAGTAGGAGCATATGGTACAAGCTCTCAGAAAACACTTCCCAGAAGATTTTACCTCAGTGATGCTGGTCTTTTTTAAATCATCACTAATTTCTTAGCTCCAGCTAACCAGCATCAATTGTCCTAATAGTCTCTTCTGCTCTTGACTCTAAAGCCAGAGTCATGTTGCTGAAGTTGCCAAGTTCTGTTGCTTGCTAGAGCTGGAACATGGCCCCTTGTTCTATTACACCACCACCATCATTCTGTTTTCCATCTCTTCACTACCTAAGCTTGGCTGTCCTGGAACTTGCTCTGTAGGTTGACCTTGAACTCAGAGATCTGCATGGCTATGTCTCCTGAATGCTTTGGTTAGAGGTGTGTACCACCTTGCCTGCACCTAAGCTTTTCTTTATCTGGAACTTGCTCTATATCATGCTGGCCCTGAACTCAGAAATCTGCTTGGTTGTGTCCTGGGATTAAAGATATGTACTACTACTATGCCTGGACCTAAGCCTTTTCTTGGACACTATGCCTCATGATCTGGATTACAGGCATGCCTTCCATTTCTGGATTGTATTCTTTTCAGATTAAAAGTCTGAATGAAAACAATAACCAGGTAATAGTAACTATTCCTTGCTCAACTGCAAACACATAAACAATAAGCTTAGCTGGATGGGATCTTGTCATGAGGTCAGCACTCCCTTAATCTGGTTGCTCCTTGAACACAGGATTCAGCTCCATTCTACTTCCTAGTGCTCCTTTATTACTTGTACCTTATATTTTGTATTTTTTTCCTTTTTCAGTTTCCTATGCCTGATCAAAGCAACATTCATAATAGTGAACCACAGCACAGATTCTAAACTGGATTCTTTTGAGACCTCCTTTGTCAATGAAACTAATCTGAATCTCTTCACCTTAGCCTCAGAGAGACTCTTTAGACATGGGCAAAAAGCAGCCACATTCTTTACCAGAATATCACAAGGCTATAGTAACTAGGCCACATACTAAAACTCGGCTCCTCTGAAACATCTAGAACCAGAACCCGCAGTTGAAATCACCCTCACCACCAATGTGTTCCATATTCCTACTAGGATGCTCCATTAAGCCCCATTCAAAGCATTTTACTGCTTCCCCAAGTCCCTAAAGCCACATTCCTCCGAACAAAAGCAAGGTCAGGTCTATCACAGCAATACCTCAGCCCCTGGTACCAACTTCTGTCTTAGTTGGGGTTTCATTGCTGTGAAGAGACACCATTACCAAGGCAATGTTTTAAAAGGACATTTTATTAGGGCTGGCTTACAGTTTCAGGGATTTAGTCCATTATCATCATGGTAGGAAGCACGGCAGCATGCAGGCAGTCATGGTGCTGGAGAAACAGCCAAGAGTTCTACATCTTGGTTGGAAGGCAACCAGGGAAGACTTTTTTTTTTTCTAGGCAGCAAGGATGAAGGTCTCAAAGCCCACCCCAGAGTGACACACTTCCTCCAATCAGGCCACACTTCCTCCAATAGGCCACACCTCATAATAGTGCCACTCCCTGAACCAAGCATATTCAAACCAACATAGGAGGCATATGGTTTTAAATTTGATGGTACAAACCTGTCATACTTTTAGGCTACAATATACAGGGCATTATGGTTGGTAACTTTCTGAAACTAGAGCTGGGTTTGGCACTCTTGGCTGGAGGACAAGAGTTCAAGACCTGCCTGTTTGAAATAGCAAGACTTAATCTCCAGAATGAATAATAAAACACAGTAGTTTTGACAAGGGAGGGGATTTAAAGCATGTGAGTATATGTAGAAATGATAGGTCATCTAAGTGCATTGTGGTGAGTGTCCCAAAGCACGTGTCTGCGTAAGAAGCAAAACCATCACAGAGGTTGAAAGGGATGATGGAGAATTAGGAGATAAAGTGGTAGAGGATGGAACCTCTGAGAGCCCGTGAAAGGAGTAACTGCTCAGTTTGGTTTCTGGGCCATGTAAACCAAGAACTGGCCAATGGCCAATGGAAACATTGAACTGAGGTTTTGTTGACCTTGCTAGGAGTAGCTATGTAGGAATGGAGAGGAGGTGGTGCTTCTGGGACATAGGGTCTTGCTACCATGTAAAGTAGCCTGGTAGCAGCATCTCTATAAGTTTATTGGATTTGCACTGTCTAGGCCTCCACCCAGACATCCTGACTCAGAATCTGCAGCCTTTTACCATCAGATGACTCCTATGAGAACAATGATCTAAACCTTTACAACCCTCAACCACAGCAAGTCATTTACCTTTCTCCAAGTGTCTGTCAATTACTCTTTAGTATGTATCCATATTTGGTCAGGGAAGGTGTGCATGAGGTCTGGACCACAAAAGAAAAGGAGTTACTCTGTGTATGTTACGTGCTTGGTTTTTATTTCTGGATTATAGATAGTTTATTACAGTGGGAAAATGATAGGTTTGGCTGCTAAAGAATCTTAGACTCTAAATCTGGTCTCGTGGTTATTTATATAGGTGTCATTTTGGTGTCCTAGTTAGCTTTAACTGTCAACTTGACACAGCCTAGATTCATCTGAGAAAGGAAAGTCAACTGAAGGATTTCCCAGATTAGATTGGTCTGAGTGGGATTACCTTGGCTGCTAGTTAATGAAGTAAGACCCAGGCTATGGTGAGTGGAACCATTTCGTGACCAGGTGGCCCTGGGTTGTATAATGAAACTAGCTATGGTTGAGTGTGTGAATGACGCACCATGCAGTGTTTCTCCCTCCATGCTTTCAAGCTCCCTCGCCAGACTCCTTCACTGACTTCCCTCAATGATGAACCTGGAGATACATGTACACGGGGTAAATCCTTTCATCGCCCAAGTTGCTTTTGATGGGTGGCATTTTTTTTTCACAGCAGCAAAAATAAAACTAGAACACTTGAATTTATGAGACTGTAATTTTAAGTTTCCGTACTTCTATAAGGAGTATAACACTTTCTTGTATTTTAAGCACCCAGCAAAAGAAGCATATATAACATTGAAGAGATGACATGGTGCATAATAGGTGCTTAACAAATAGAAGTTGTTATCAAAACTATAGGGTAAGTAGTCTTGCGAGACAATGCTTCCATCTGCCATGAGAGAAGGTGAAAGCAGACAGTGCAGACAATGATCAAGGCGCTCTGTCGTGAGCTCTTTCGTCTACGTGCACAACCATTGACTCTGCTCTTCAGTTTCCACATCTGTGAAACTGGTGGGCAGAGAGGTCTTCTAGTTTGCTCTCCACCATTATGTGCCCAGGATTCTCGATGAGAATTATGATCCAGGTGTACCTTCATGGAACATGACTGCACAGGATTACATCTGCGTGCAGCTCTACCCTGATATCTCAAATTTAGAAATTTAATATGACATGATTACAAGGAAACACTGCTAACATTGAGTGTGTTACCCGATTCTGTTTAGTCAAAATATACTTATACGTATGAATTTAATTAATTCAGTCTCATGGTTGTGTTTGGTATGTACAATGTACTTAAGGATGTATTTAAAAGAAGTAGGAGGTATAAAATGCAGAAAGGATGGATGTTCTTATAAGACTGTAAATTTGAGCACACTAAGAAGTTAGCTTGTTTTATGTAGAGTTGACTGTTGAAAGTTGGGATTCCAAGGGTTCTTTTCCCCAGCTTGAATCCTCTTTGGCTTATGTAGGCAGTGATCATCACTCTTGCCAATGTTCACAGAGGCCACGGAGAGTTGGTGTGACTCTTTCTGCGTTTGTTCCTTTCAGCAATCTGGCAACATTCAGAATGGCTCAGATTCCACCCCTGACCCCGCCTGTCTGGATTTACTCATGGAAACCATGAGAAGAAAAGATCAGCAGATCCTCGAAATGAACAAAGAGAATGAAGTGTTGCAAATCAAGGTACGGCTATGAGGAGCACCGAGGTGGTTAGCATTCATAGGTCTGTACAGACTGGGGCATGCCCACTCACACGCAGAACCCACAATATTCGAACAGATGACAAAATTGTTGGAATTCAATTAAATCTTACTTTTGGAAATCTTTGGAAGGTCCATGGGTTTAAAGTTTCTTTTATGAAAAAGCAACAAGTTCTGGAAGCTTCCTGTGTGGTATCATATATCCAGCTAAGGATGCTCTACTGTGTTGAAGTGGAAACTTAAGGGTTCTTTGGAGAGTCGGTAGTGTTGGATGGTGTTTTGCTGGGCCAAACATGTGAAGGAGGCTTTTCCTGAAGCAGACACGGGGGAAAGGCTAAGGCAGACTCCTGAAGGAGCATTTCACGAGTGAAGTGAAGTGAAAGGATGTTCTGCTGAAGCAAGCACGTGAAAGGACACATGATGAAAGATTCCTCGCCAAGGACACACATGACATAGCTGAGCTGCATTTGTCAAGACTTCAAGGAGAGAAACTCACCAAAAAACTTCTGGCGGTGTGCTGCAGTTTCTTGCCACTTCTGAGGACTCAGGCTGACTGGCAGAGTGACGTCAGCTGAGACAGACACACATGTTGAGGCAAGACCTATGGAGGACACGTGATGTTTGGAGGGTATAAGTAGGACTTGACAGACAGTGGCTGTGGCTGAGCTCGGCTTGTTTTTTTTAATACAGCTAGCTGCGCAATGCTTGTTGGTCTTGTGTTTTTTTTTTGTTTTGTTTTGTTTTTTTGCTGATCTTTGCTTCTCTGAGAGGGGCACAGCTGAGAACTTCTCCTGGCGTTCCTCCCGGTCCCTCCTACTGACTCATGACAAGGCTGAGGCCTGGCTGTCTCTGCTAAGTAGTACCACTCTGCTTTTCATGTTTGCTATCCCAACTCTACCGAACTGGGCTTCTGGTGTATCCATGAAGTGTGTGTGAGTGGTCCAAGCTGCCACTATGAACCTGTGAACCGAACGGCTAATTTCCAGACAACACAGATGGGATTTGCTCCAAACAACCATTTTTAAACAGATCCACTTCCCCCATATCCTTTCTTTTCCACTATCTCTAGTGGGTGGTGGGTGAAAGGGGAGGTTAAAACATTTACGAATCATTATTAAAAGTAGGATTAGGAAAAATTAAAGTTACATTTTGTCTTAGTTAGGCTTTTACTGCTGTGAATAGACACTATGACTAAAGCAACTCTTATAAGGACAACAATTAATTGGGACTGGCTTACAGGTTCAGAGGTCCAGTCCATTATCCTCGAGGTCCAAGCATGGCAGCATCCAGGCAGGCACGGTGCAGGAGGAGCTGAGAGTTCTACATCTTCATCTGAAGGCTGTTAGCAGAATACTGGCTTCTAGGCAGCCAGGATGAGGATCTTAAAGCTTACACCCACAGTGATACAATTACTCCAACTAGGCCTTACCTACTCCAATAAGGCCACACCTACTCCAACAAGGCCATACCTTCTAATAGAGCCATTTCCTGGGCCGAGCATATACAAATCATAATGCACTGTGTACTTAAATCACTCATTGAGGGGAGAGCTCTCAGGCTAATTTGCTGGTTTTTGTTTGTTTGTTTGTTTGTTTGTTTTTTTTACCACAATGCATTCTGAAGAGATTTTGCATCTTTTAGAAGTACTAGCACTAGGGAGATACCCTAGTCAGCTAAGTGTTCACTCTACAAGCATGAGAGCCTGAGTCAGAGCCCCTGCAGCAACAGAGAAAGCTAAGCTTGGAGCCATAGGCTTGCAATCTCAGTGTTTGGGAAGTGGAGGCAGGAGGATGCCTGGGGTTGCTGATCAGACATTCTAGCCCAGCCAGTGAGCTTCAGGACAGGCTGAGAAACTCTGTCTTTGGGGGAATGGGGGAAAGACATTGTTGACTGATAGTCCCTGAGGAAGGACCCCCCAGGGTTGACTCGTCTGCTCTCCCTATGTGTGTGAGAACTGTGCATCCACACCCACACTTGCGCACATGAGAACGTACACACCCATGGGAAGCCGCACACATACCCCTCCACGCCCAACCTCTATTGTCCAATGCCTCATTGATTGTCTAATTAACCTACTGTTGAGTGCTTGATAGCTCCCCTTTGGGGCTTATTTTATATGCAGCCCCACAGGAATTACCTGGTTATGTAAATCTCAGTAGCCCTTCATCCTTTCCTTAGCTTAGAGCCTTGAAAGACTGACTTGGGCTTCACTGCTCCTAACTTCTCCAGTCTCATCCTGCTTCTGTTGCAGAGAGCATGCCTTTGTGAGTATGCTATGAGCATGTTAAGGGGATGGCCCCTAAATGTACTGACAGGGTGCTGGCTACCTGTGCAGAGTGCTCAAGTTTGGCTCGACCCAGTCAGATGCCCACATTCAGTGCCTTGCCAGAGATGACTTCATTTGGCACCTTGTTCTCACTTAACACCAGCAGCTTCTCTCCCATAAATTATCTGTAAGGATGCAAATTGTAATTAGGGACTGCTTTTCAATTGACCATAAAAACTGTTCTGCATTTAGCTCTTTTTTTTTTTTTCCTTTCGAAATGTCAAAACATGCAGGGTCACTTTTATTATTTTTCCTAGCTGGAAGCTTCCAGAGAAGCAGGAGCAGCAGCTTTGAGAAGCGTGGCTCAGAGATTATTTGACAACTACCAAACACAAGCCGAAGACCTGGAGAAAAAGCACAAGGACAGTAGCCATTTCCTTCAGGTACTACCCCAGCCGCAGCTTGTGAGTTGGAGAACACAGCCCTACACGCCATACGTGGCCTGGGGCTGCACTGTGAATGGGGTGACCTATAGGAACACCTGCATGTGTCTGTACTTTAGGGGCTCAGCCCTAACCTGAGTCACCTGGCATGAAGGCTCACCTGGTGTTTTACTGAGCCATTTTGAGCTCTATTTTATATATGCCCACAGGTAAGCATGTGTACTCTAGCGGAAGTCCGCTGAAGTCCCCTCCCTAATGGGCACACTTCTCTCCCAGGACTGACCTTCCTATGCCAGCTACATCTCTAACAAGCAACCTTGGGACATGGGGAGGGTAGTCACCCTACTTTTAGGACACTTTCTGATAAGAAAGAAAACACTTTTAATTGGATATACAAGACATTAGATTTTGTTTTAGATGAATAATAAAAACAAAAGTCTAGCAACTGTTTTTCTGGCCACAGGTCAACAACCTTGAGAAAGAGCAGACATTAAAGCAAAGTGCCGAAAATCTGAATCTACTTTCAGAAAAACTGGAAGAAAAACATGGGCAAATCGTAGGGCTGGAAAATCGCGTACAGAGGATGGAACAGGTAAGTCCGAGAAGTAAAGGCATTTCATGGTGACAGGGTTCTTAAAAGGGTGACTAGAAAGACAGGCTGGAGGTCCTCCTTGGTGGCTGAGTTTGGGGGCAGGGGTGCCTCACAATTCTGCTTTTCTCCTTAGCCATCTTCTGTGATAGGCTGTGTACTTACTGGTTTGCCTGATTTCTCCTTATTGTTCCTGGGTGTATTCGGGGGGGCCTGTGGATGAAATAATGGGTTAAATCACAAAATGACACTGTTAGGAGAAAAAGTAGAATGGATCTCTGTAATCCAGCATTTACATATATTAGAGTCAGTGTGGTATCCATTCCTTTATCCAATGCCCATGAATTCACAGTTTTTCTTCCACCGCTCTTCTATAAATAGGTCTTTCGAGAGTTCTAATGTCCACTGAGTTTTCTCACACATTTTGGAGCCAAAATTGGAAGTTTCATGGAATATTTTCCAGTTGTTAGCACTACAAATACCAATATAAATTGCATAAACTTTGTATGTGCCTTCAAATTTGGAATTTAGATAAAATAAGGGTTATAGTCCTCTGCTAGCAGAACAAGTGGGTACCTCAGAAACCAAAGTGGGAGTGGATAAGAAAGAAAGTAAGCTTAGGCTTCTAATGAGTTATGTCTCCTTCTCCCTCCCACTCACTGTACTCTTGGATGGGCCCTGAATTTACTCAGCTTTCACTCCTTTGAGCTGCCCTACGTTTTTGAAATTAGGAAACTTTCACTTCTTGGGCATTACACTTCTGTACTATACAGATTTCTGACAAAGAAAGTTTAATTAGTTTTAAAATATAGTCCAATAATATAAAATTTGATAACACTGTGACTGGGAAATGTACAGTCCTAATGAAGATCACATGAGGAAATCAGAAATAGGACATGTGCATAAATATAACAGGGCCTAATGATAATAGTATTCACCCACAGTTCTATAATACACAGCTCTATAATGGGCCACAGTTGTCATTCCCAGAATCACTTAATCATCCTTAGCCGTTTGCTTAGCCCAGCATTCAAGTTTATAATTCTTGGAAAAACTGCAGTATTTGATGAGTACCCGATAGCATTAGAATATCTTATATTGCAGTAAATAATTTGAAGAACTGAGCACAGTATATGTTTACATTAAGAAAAGAAAGACAATTCTGTAAAGCAAATAGAATTACCTAACCAAGCTACTGGTTAAACAACTTGAAGTAAGAGATTAGAATCGAGATCACCACCTTCGAAAACCCAGAATCAGGTTAATGGCCATTAGCCTGAAGCTACCTCTGAGTGTATAAAACTTAGCAAACCAACAGTGGAAGGAAATTCCCTCTCCAACAAATCCAGGAGTTCTATACTAGATGCAAGCAGAGTTCTGTTGTTTCAAGATATTTGAGCACCTACCATGTGCTACACATACTTGTGCTCTATCGAGCCAGGCACAGAAGGTATATTAATACTTGTGAATAACCTGGAAAGAATCACTGTTTGTGAGGATTGTGCTGAGCATAAGGAACTTTCCAGAATTCCTGTTTTTGATTTTGCTAATGGTCGTTTGGAGAAGCAGAAAGCACATCTGAGGTAGGGCAGTGTATCTAAGAACACTGATATTGACCTACAGTTGTGATTCTCTTTCAGAGCTCTGGGACACAGTAAGTAGACAGGATACCAAGCTCAGCAAGGCCACATATTGTGTTTATAAAAAGATAAGGGAGAGAAAGAATATGTTTGGTGGGTGTGTGGTAAGGGGGTGCCTCTGTGGACCCATGCTAAGGCATCCTTTCCCCCTGAGGGACCAGGCACAAGACCATATAGAATAGAATAGAATAGAATAGAATAGAATAGAATAGAATAGAATAGAGCATAGGGAGGGGAGTTGAGAGGGTAATAGAGATAGAGAAAGGCAGAGAGAGAGAGAGAGAGAGAGAGAGAGAGAGAGACAGAGACAGAGACAGAGACACAGAGAGAGGGAGGGAGGGAGAGAGAGAGAGAAAGAGAGGGAGAAAGAGAGAGAGACAGAGAGAGAGAGAGGGAGGGAGAGAGAAAGAGAGAGGGAAAGAGAGAGGGAGAGGGAGAGAGTAGAGGAATAGAGGCCAGCTATGAGCAGAGAGAGAGAGAGAGAGAGAGAGAGAGAGAGAGAGAGAGAGAGAGAGAGAGAGAGGAGGGGAATGGAAAGAGAGAGGGGGAAAGAGTGAGAGGACAGAGCAGGAACAAGAAGGCAAGAGCAAGATAGAGCAGAGGGGGCAAGCAGCCCTTTTTATAGTGAGTCAGAAACACTGTTGCCAGGTAACTGTGGGGTGGAGCTTAGACAAAATACTAGCACCATGGAACAACCTTCCAATTTCTCTTTTGATAGCTAATGTGGGGCCTGTTAGATTCTCTCAGGTCAATGGAGGTGAATGGAGATTGAATAGAGGAGCAATGTGCAAGACTATTTTAAAACACATTTAGCCTAAATGTTGTTCCATCTTTTCCAAATAAGTGTAGAGAAAAGAAGACTAAACAGCAAAGCTTGGAGACACCTTCTTGGGCTCAGGAGATAGTGAGAAGACATGCCCTATGCAAGTCATTTGGGTGGGGAATGCATATTGGAGCCTCTGTATTAATGGGGACAGATGCAACTTCAAAAGGGAAGTGAAGGTGAAAAGCACACATCCCCAGAAAGGCTGATAGATACTGCCCTAGCAGTGGCTGCCCCCTGAGAAGGATTCATTTGCTACTCACTTGAGCAAGGCCTCGCTCCAGCAAATAGCCATTAGTGCTGCGAGGTCTGGTAATGAACACATTACTTAAAACCTTCACCATCTGTCCCGGTTTAATCAGGAATGCAGTGAGAATGAATTCCGAACACACAGCAAGAAGTGAGCAGAAACGCCCTGTAAGAGCATTTCTGCGTGGCATATGTTCCTTTTGCCAGCAGTGCAATTCTGTGGGTTCACATTTCTTTGCTAGTGTCATTGATCTGGCTCCACTAGGGTCTAAGGGCTCAAAGGCACTTCAGAGACCACCTATTTCCTCAACATTGGTCAATTAAGGAGGATGGAACAAAAAAGAAGCCATTCCACAATCTCCCATTTCCACTTCATAACCCTTCCTTTTATAGCCTGTTTTCTGAGGTGGGATACATTACATGTCCTGGGGTCAGTGAGATGGTTTAGCTGGTAAATGTGTCTGCCACCAAGCCTGCCTCCCTGAGTTAAATCCCTAAGTCAAGTATGGTAGACGGAGATAGCTCATTCCACACACTGTACACTGACCTCCACATGCATGCTGAGGCACAGTAAGTAAATAAATGGAGGGGCTGGAGAGATAGCTCAGCAGTTAAGAGCACTGTGGGATCCAATGCCCTCTTCTGGTGTCTCTGAAGACAGAGATAGTGTACTCATAAATGAATGAATAAATAAATAAATAAATAATAAATAAATCTTTAAAAAGAAAATCAAATATATGCAATTACTTACCACTGCTGAGCTGCCAGATTTTTAATTTCTCTTTTGCAATGATTGTAAGAGTCTCATGCCATTTTTAAGAAATACATTCAGATCTTACACTCCTTGTGTTGAGTCTGTCTGTCCGACCCAGTCAAATCCCGAGCCCACCTGGCCAGGACCCATCGTCCCGTGGAACACGGAGTCCCCACAAGAAACCCCGGTCCGTGGCAATTACTTTTTAAAAAGACTATATTCTGGGTTGTCAAGGCATTCATATGTTAACATTTACCATGTCTTAAATCGGTGTTGGTTCACGTTGATCAACAGTGAAGGGAAACCTTGAGCTCTCAGAGGTAAAATAGGTACTCTCGGTGAGGAGTTTTGTCTATGAAGTAGGCACTGCCAAGGAGTGTGTACTAGGCAAGTGTGATTTTATTTCAGAAGGAGTTCATAAAGAGCCCATGGCGTGTACAAGAGGCCTGGCCAAGATAGAACACGTTCTTGTTAGTTACCCAGTCCCTGGCCCTGGCCATGAGCATTCATTAATCAGGAGAAGGTCCACTGGGAGGAATGCTTGTGGTGTATATGTTCTCTGCACCCTACAGATTTATAATACATGGTCTGTGGCAGTGTTTCTTTGAGAATACAGGCGTCAACATCAACCTCATGATGTAGCTGACACCTCTCAGAAATTATGTGAAGATACTTAAGGCTAACATGGAAATGGTTAGTGTGGAATAATTTCTATGAGGGAAGATTTCTCTAAGAAAATAGCTTAAATACATTAGCCTAATTAAAAGTAGCAACTTACACAAGATAGGAAGTAATTGGTATCTTTAAATTACTCTGTATTGAAATCCAAATGTCTGGCAGGGAAGTAAGTGACTTCTCTTCCCACATGTATTGTTTCCACTTATTCCATCCTAACTCCATTTTAGCGATATTCATATAGTTCAAAACATGGCTCATACAATTAGAGAATGAATATATTTTTTATTCATTCATTAGTAATTTTGGAACCAGTAATATTTCACTTAAATAAGGTATTTCTCTCTCTCTCTCTCTCTTTTTTTTTTTTAAAAAAAAGATTTATGTATTTATTTATTTTATTTATATGGGTACACTGTTGCTGTCTTCAGACATACCAGAAGGGGACATTGGATCCCATTACAGATGGTTGTGAGCCACCATGTGGTTGCTGGGAATTGAACTTGGGACCTCTGGAAGAACCGTCAGTGCTTTTAACTGCAGAGCCATCTCTCCAGCTCCCAAGTATTTTTACACATTGTGTGTTGTGGGCACAGGGATGGACAGAATACAATGTTGGGTTGCTAGTTTAGGTATTTCTAATTAGTATTCTTTCAAACAATGAAACTATAACCTTTAGAAATATATTTTCTACCCCCCTAAAATCTATAAATTAAATTTGGTGTGGAAGATCACACCTATCACTCCAGGACTAAGGAGACAAGGGGATCATGAGTTGAATGGCAGTTTTGACTACACAGTGAGTTGAGGGATAGTCTGTACTGCAAAAGAGCTTGTCTCAAAAATAAAACAGAAGAAAAATCTAAAATTAACACACAACTTCAGAAAATTCGGGTTCTAATTTATAAACAATAAAGTGAAACATGGAAATTGTCAACCTGAACTAGATTCCTAAGACATGTATGATGGTGGAAGAACAGAAATCAGTCCCATGAACTGCCCCGACTGCCACATGGGTGCTGTAGCACATATGTACACACATAATAAATAAATAAAAATCTAAGATAATTTTTACACCCCATTATTGAACAATGTCCCAGCACACCACTAAAGATTCATGCTGTAGATTACTTTTTCCCATTAGTTAGTTAATTAATTAATTAATTAATTAACATTTCAGTTGCAATCCTCCTCTCCTTCCAGTTCCTTTTCACAAGCCCTTCTCCTGCCCCTTCACCTCTGAGGAGGAGGAGGAGACCCTCCTGGGTACCAACCCAACCTGGTATCTCAAGTAACTGCAGCACTAAGCACACCATCTCCCATTGAGACCAGACAAAGCAAGTTAGGGGAACAGGATCTACATGCAGGCAACAGAATCAGGGTAAGACCCTGTCCCAGTTGTTGGGGAACCCACACAAAGACTAAGCTGTACATCTACTACATATGTGCACGGGGGTCAGGGGCTAGGTTCAGCCCTTGTATGCTCTTTGGCTGGTGTATGCTCCAGTCTCTGGAAACCCCTAAGTGTACAGGTTAGTTGACTCTGATAGTCTTCTTGTGGAGTCCTTATCCCCTTTGGATTCCTCAATCCTTCCCCCGTTATGGGAAATATTAAAAATAAATAAATAAATAACCGGCATGTCCTGTGCTTGTGCCTCTGCCCTGGTGGCCTGGCTAGCCATGCACTGGTGGGCCAGGGCCAACCTGTTTTTATCTCGTGGAGACTCTGACTCAGAACTCCACAATCTTTCCAGCCAGTTTTCAAGGTGCCCACAAGCGGGTCACTACCATGCCAACCTTGTGTTTCAAATCCCCCATGGCCTTTGTGGTGCACACCTGGCAAACCCACACTTTGCCTTTCTCTCTTGAACCCAGATGAGCCACTTCGTGAAGGAAAAGACAACACAAACTTAGTTCAGAAACCATGGTAACTCCATCGCTGAGCGCAGCAACTAAAATCATAATCTTGTAAGCCTTCTTAAATCTAAATCCTCTGGTGGCAAATCCTGACAGATCCAACCAAAAACCGGGAGACACTCGTAGTTCCATCTTGCCCTCTCGCTATGCCCGTCCAAAAGGCCTGTCTTAGTCAGGGTTTCTATTCCTGCACAAATATCATGACCATGAAGCAAGTTGGGGAGGAAAGGGTTTATTTGGCTTACACTTCCACATTGCTGTTGATCACCAGAGAAAGTCAGGACTGGAATTCAAGCAGGTCAGGAAGCAGGAGCTGATGCAGAGGCCATGGAGAGATGTTCCTTACTAGCTTGCTTCCCTTGGCTTGCTCAGCCTGCTCTCTTATAGAACCCAAGACTTCCAGCCCAGGGATGGCACCACCCACAAGGGGCCCTACCCACTTGATCACTAATTGAGAAAATGCCCCACAGCTGGGTCTCATGGAGGCACTTCCCCAACTGAAGCTCCCTTCTCTGTGATAACTGCAGCCTGTGTCAAGTTGACACATAAAACCAGCCGGTACAAGGCCTAACTCTCCCCTGCTTCCTTTCTTCCTCCATACAACCCGGAAGTCCCACCCACTCGCCCAGTGATTGGCTTCTTTATTCATTAAGGGATTGGTTCACAAGAAGTTACTTTTATGACTCATCCCTTGTCCTTGTCCGTAGCCCCTCCCAGGAGAGCAGAATTAGCATCAACAAACGAACAACCCCAGGCCCATCCACAGCATCCCCCCAAGTCTTCTACAAGGCTGCCCAAGCTCCCTCTAATGTTTGGCTGTGAGTCTCTGCATTTGTTTTGGTTATCTGTGTGGTGGAGCCTCTCAGAGAACAGATATGCTAGGCTCCTGTCTGTGAATCCAGGCTGACAGACACAAACACAGCCTGAGGCTCCAAGGAAGTTGAAGGAGGAAGGTGGGCCTGCAGTGTGCCTCTACTTGATCCTTTGAGAATAGCTTGGCAAATTCTCCCCCAAATTGGCAGGGACATAATATAGCTCTCATACAGGGACATAATATAGCTGTCAACAGTGTCTTTACACGTTGCATCATTGTGACAAGGCTTTGACCAAGGATGAGGCATCAAAGTCTCACAGTGTGCCCCTGTGAATTCATTACCTGTGCTGTCATGGTAGTAGGTGTTTCCTCCATCCATCCATAGACCACCATGAAGACATGGCTGACCGTTGCATTCATCAAAGTTGAACTCAAGTGGTCTCCAAGGAATCCATGTGCACAGTCACAGAAGTAAAGCCCCATGAACATCCTGATGCGTGGCACCGGGTAGACATGCCTGGGGTCCACATTCATCAATTTCCAAATTATTGGAATATTCTTCTGTGTATCCCTGGCTGTCCTGGAACTCACTCTGTAGACCAGGCTGGTCTTGAACTCAGAAATCCGCCTGCCTCTGCCTCCCAAGTGCTGGGATTAAAGGCGTGTGCCACCACCGCCCGGCTACACCAGAATATTCTTGAGGACAGACACACATGTATCTGCCTATCTCATTGAGATATGCAGCCTCATTCATGCAGGGATCAGAAACATATCCATCCACTTCTAAGTAACAAGAGCATACAAAGGCTGGACCTAGACCCCTGCACATATGTAGCAGCACAGTCTTCATTGAGAGTTACCCAACAACTGGAATAGGGTCTTACCCTGACTCTGTTGCTTGCCCATGGTCCTGTTCCCCTAACTGGGCTGTCTTGACTGGCCTCAGAGGGAGAGGATGTACAAAATCCTACAGAGATGCCAGGATTCATTTTGTAATAAAAACGATGCCAGGTGTCTCTTAAATTCTTGCTAAAACAATTCTATGCACAAGGGTTTCCCACAAGACAATTATTATCGCTTAGACATAGCCAATAATTTGGACAAAGACTGTGAAGATCTAAAACATCTTTGCTTCTCCAGCCTCTTGAATTGCCAGTCAAGGAATTGCCACTTGACTGAAGATCCCAGGGGAAAGAAGCTTCCTGTCCAATGTTCTCCTGGGTACAGAGGGCTACCTGTGAAATTTCCACTGATTCCTGTGGAGGGAACCTCTGCCAACATAGAGGGTCCCACCATAAAGACCCTGAGCACTCTCTCTCTGCTCTGCTTGTTATTCTAGAAGGTTCTGTAAGACAGATCACAATGAGTGTGCTTCCAGCCCTTCCTACAGTGGTGCCATGTGCCAGGATGGACTCAATGCTTCTGTGTGCCTGGATACCAAGGCAGGCATGTCGATTAATTTTCAGGTTTTGGTCATAGTTTCTTAACGGTGATAAGGGTCGAGAGGGGTTAAACTTTGGCCAAAGCTTCAAAATCAGATCTGTATGTGGCAGGGGCTTTCTGGTTTCAGTTGGAGAGCACCGCTTTGTGCAGCCTCCGTTTCCATGCTGTGGCGGGCAGTGATTTTAAACAGCATTGCACATGTTCTGAAACTTTTCCAGTCAGTTCTGCCCATGCTGTCAATACCAATTTTTTGCCTCTTGCCGCCATTCCTGGTTCCCCCAACTTGGCAATTCAAACTCTGGTTACCCATGCTTGCGCTTGGTCTTTCATGGACTTTGTCAGTTCTCTCTCGGGGCACACAGTTTGGTTTAATAAATAAATCAAGGCATCTTTTTTCAGTCTTCTAGTTTCTCCCGTATCCTCATTAGGAAGTAGTTTTACCATGTGTGGCCTCCAGCCCTCATTAGGTGTACAATTACTGCTTTCCTACATGGTGACAGATGCTCTGTGAGCAGGTGGAATCATCAGAGGCATGCAGTGGTGTCCTTGGGTAGCAACAATTCTCCTAATACAGCAAAGAGGCAGGTGCAGTGGTAAGGGAATTCACATCAGGAGAGGCTGGGCAGACTTTCTACTCAAGGTGGCATGGGAAAGGTAGGTGGGCAAAGTTAGATTACCAGGGCCCCATTTTGGCAGTGGGCTGGAAAAGGGGCAAGCTCTTTCTTTCAGCTAAATGAATAAGTTGTGGAGATTTTTGTTTATTTTTAGACACAGTCTCGTGCAACTCAGACTGACCTTGAACTGGCTATGTAGCAGTATCTGGTCCTGATCCTCCTGTCTCTACCTCCAAAGTGCTAAGATTAACCACGTGCAGAACCATGCCCATGTTAAACATACTCACAACATAGCACTGATTTACTTTTGAAACACAAAGGACATGGCCCGCCCAGGCTTCTCGGTGGCACATGGTTACTGCTAAGATGAACTCTGAAGCAGACGTCATATTTCCAGCATCACAAAACACATATATTATAAACAGTTTGCAAGCAAGCACATGCACACACACACACACACACACACACACACACACACACA
>JADRCD010189189.1:5132-22123 GCA_019843815.1 Montemys delectorum
CCTTCCTTCCTTCCTTCCTTCCTTCCTTCCTTCCTTCCTTCCTTCCTTTCAACTTTTGCCAACCAATTCCAATCCTGTCCTCTTAATCTTCTCAGAGTATGTCAACGCAGTAGTCCTGTTTCAAGTACTGAGACACTTACAGTGGTTCCCCTGTCCCAAGTTCTTCCTGTGCAGATCCTTAGACCTCCTGTGTCAAGGATGTATGTCAAACAACATTTGCAACAGTGTACTCCTCTGGACACCAGTCCCCAGAAATGTTTTCTGATAGCTGAGCTCTGAGCTCAGATAAGTTGAGGGAAATGCTACATGATTTCCCTTCTGTTTCTAGTATCATATTTACATGAGCACAGAGCAGACTCTGGGAGATCCTTAAAGTAAAAAACTTAGTTTCACTTTACTATTTTCAATACTTAGTTGACTTAAACTACTTTTCCCCCCTGTAGAATGTCTAGAATTTTTCTCAGATTTACAGTCCCAAGAACAGGAAAGAGCTTTAAATATTCTTTAAAGATGTGTTGTTAAGGCTGGGGGCCACTGGCTCCTGGTGTTTGTTACTAGATTGTACAAATCAAAATGGGCTATGAATATAAGATACACACCAGATTTCCAAGTCTTAGCATAAAAATAAAGTGTCAATAATGTTGAAAGATCTATTTAGCTGGGCAGTGGTGGCACATACCTTTGATCCCAGCACTTGGGAGGCAGAGGCAGGCAGATTTCTGAGTTCGAGGCCAGCCTGGTCTACAGAGTGAGTTCCAGGACAGCCAAGGCTACACAGAGAAACCCTATCTCCAAAAAACAAAAAAACAAAACAAAACAAAAAAAGATCTATTTATTTTTTATTAGAAAATATATATGTATATGACTGATTTGCCTGCATATGACTATGTCCTATGTACATGTAGTCTCTGAAGAGGCCAGAAGAGGGTATAGGATCCTCTGGAATGGGGGAGGTATATAGATGGTTGTGGGCTGTCATGTGGGTTTTACAACCAAAACCCAAGTCCTTTGTAAGAACAGCATGTCTCCAGCCCCAAAATGTCAATTTCTGCATTCGTTACATGTTGAAATAATAACATTTTTTTGAAAATTTGGACTTAAATGTTATTAAAATTAATTTCACTAACATGAATAATGAACTATGTCACAAATCTCAGAGCAAAGAAAAGCCAGTGACTGGGACAGAGTCAGAGGTTGGCTTTGTGGTCCAGGCTGCTTCTTGGAGATGAGTAGATGAAGGCTGGGGATCTTGGCTCTGAATCTGAAAGCTGTGATTAGGAACCAAAAATCTGTGGGAGGGGAAGATGCTAAGTTCAGGACAGCTCAGAGTTTCAGAAACATGAGGGTGTTCAAATAGACATGGCCAAGATAAAGTGGCTAGTCTGGTCTGGGGCTTGGGAGGTAGTTATGGGCAGAGTTGAAAAGGAAACTGTTTCCTCCAGGTGACTCATCTACAAAATGGGGGTGTAATCTTCTCAGGGCTAGTGAGACGATAGGGTGACATTACAGATTAAAAGTGTCTGGCACTGCACAGAGATGCAGGAGGCGCTTGGGAGGTGCTAATTCTCAGATAGTCTCATTACTGTGATGGTTAATTTCAGTTGTTATCTTGATCCAATCTAGAACTCTTTTAGAGACAGGCTTCTGGGCACAATTGGGAGGGATTATCTTGATTTGGTTAACTGAGTGGGGAAGGCTTACCCACTGTGGGTGGGAACCATGATCTGGAATGGGATCCTGGACAATATTAAAAGGAGAAAGAGATAAGCACAGGCCTTCATCTCTGCCTTTTGACTGCCGATACCATGTGTCCAGCTGCCTTACTCTTCTGCTACAGGATTTTCCGTGCTAAGATGGACTGTGTACCCTCAAACTGTAAGCCCCCAATAAAGCAGACCCTTTCCTCTTTAAGTTGCTTTTGGTAGGACCTATAATCCTAACAGGAAATAAAAGAAAAAAAATGCAGCCAAAGTCTTTGCACTAATGTGCCTATAGCCACGGTGTCCTCTTCCGGTGCCTATGGAATTCGTCCACATCTGTGTCTAAAGTTCCCAGTGCAGGCAGGGGGAGATGTTTCTGGAAGAACTTGTGGGTAATGAGGAGAAAAGGCTGCTCTGTCCTGAAGAGAAGGTGAGCAGCTAGTATATGCAGTCCACAGTCCCCCCCCCCCCAGTACTGCTACCCCCAGCACTGCCAGGGAGGTGATCAGTAAACCTTGCTTCTTTCTAAACCTCAGCTTCTGCGCTGGCTCAAGCAGGAGTCAGCTAGCTGAGGCCTTGCCTGTTTTTGTTCTTGCCATCGTCTCCCTTCCAGAAAGCTGCTTGCTTTCTCTTGACCCACAAAAGACATCACTTCCTTGAAGACTTGGCTCATGTTAAGCCTCCTGGCGGCTCCTTCCTGGGGCAGAGGGCCAAAGTCCTGACAAGACTAAGATGAGGTTTTGGAACCAGGCCAAGCTGGAAAAACAGGAAAGATGACGAACCAAGCTGCCTCCTTTCTGGCGACTGTTTATCCCACTGTTCCTTCAATTGAGTTTTGTGGGCATTTTTCAACTCTTGACATTTCACCCAGTGCATGTCTCTGGCCTTTTCCTGCCCCTCTCCGCCCTACCCCAACACATCACTAGTTATAGAGGCTGTTGGATGGATTCACTCCCAGAACCCACTTGGCTAGCTGCACCTAATTCCTAGAAACCAGGAAGCACACAGACATATCTTAAATGACTGTCTGTCATGTTCAGTAGGAGGAGCCATCTTCTAAAACAAGCCCCTCTACAACTTCTTAGGGTAAGGAATGTTCCTCTTTGATGCTACGAAAAGGGAAAGGCTCAGAGTGGCTCCCCAAAGTCACCGGCATGCAAGTGTAGCCTCCAGAAATGAGGAAGGTTGGAATAGAGAAGGGGTGGTTTTGTATTCAGAGCAGAGTCTTGTGCGGTCATGGGCATTTCTACTGTGATTTCTCACTCCACCACTGACTGCCCGGGGAATGTGGGCCAATTCTTAATGGGAGGCAGTGGAGGGAAGCAGTTTAGAGCATGGGCCTGGGAGTCAAATGTCAGCTGTGCCATCTGCTAGTTATGTGACCTTGGGCAACTTCCTTCGCCTCTCTACCCTTTGGTTTCCACAGCTAGAAAGCGAGGTAATAATAGCACCTCCCTCAACTTGTAGCAAGGATTAAACGTGATAATCCATGGGGAGCACTTAGCACGCTGTCTGGCTCATGGGCTGGTGCCATCTATGTCAACTATGAGATGAATGTGGGCCTAGCCAACTTTGGCCACCAGCTGTCACCCTGGTGGCTCTCGCTCAGCGCTTGGCACACGGTAGGCACTTGTTGCCTCGGCCACTGAAGGAGCTGTTAGAAGTTGACTCAGTGTTTCTGAAAACAGGCCTCAGGCAAATGTGTAGGAGGAGATTCTGGAGGAGGAGGATTTTCAAGAGTTCCCCAACCAACAAGCAAGTAATTGCTCTTTGCACGCTAGTATAAACTTGAAAATATTTCCAGATGGGAAATACCCATTGGATCCATATGTCACACCCATTTCCACTGGCAACCTATGGTGAGCAGAGACATCCCTGTATTCACACCTGGAGAAGCAAGGTGTCCTCACTTAAAGGCAGTTGAAAGCCTTAAGTAACCCCACTTCAAAAGAGTTACTGATTGCTTATCGGAAGCATGCCCTTTTAAACATCCCCTATGCATCCTGCCTCTCACTTTTTAGCTCACTGTGTGTTTGATACTTCTTGTTCGATAACGTCTGTACCTTAGGGGTAGGCCCAGGTAGGATAAGCCACCGAATTCACAGAACACTTAAAAAGTAGCAAGAATCTCACAGTGCAGTGACTCACTCATTCAACATACTCTTAGCAATTGGGACTTGGAAAACTGGAAATGATGAATCAAAGTGTCGTCACCTGCAGTCAGAGAGAGAGAGAGAGAGAGAGAGAGAAATCAGCAGATGACCTTACTTGCTGAATGGGTATATACCTTCTCACTAAGCCTCAGTGAGAGGACAGGCTGAGTAATATGGATGTAATTAGCACAAAAGTAACATTTTTGCTGCATAATTCCTTATATGTAGGGAAGCGAGCAGAAGGAGCCAGACAGGCTGGTTTTCATGGCCTTGGGGCCAGTCACTTCCCTTCTGTGATTCCCAGGTTCCTCATTTGAAACATGGAGAGAATCTTCTTGCCTTGAAAGGCACAGTTTCTCTATTCATTCATTCATTCATTCATTCATTCACTCACTCACTCACTCACTCATTCATAAAAGATGGTGTTTCCTAAGGGATAGATTGCTTTCTGTAGTGGCTATCTAGGGGGGAAATGGGGCCATTTGGTAGATTATATTATTGCTCAGCAAATATTTACTTCACTAGCCCTCCTTACTTCGAGAGGAATATCATTTCCTCACTCTGTTGATACTGACTTTAGCCATGTGACTCGCTTGAGCCAGAAGAATATGAGCGGAAGTGGCAGCAGCCAGCTCTGAGCTGCTGAGTGTTTCCGTTTCCACCTCTTGAGCAATTGTCCTTGGCCATGAGAATACCAGATAGCAGGGAGTCCTTCAGCTGGACAAAGAAGCAGCAGACATGGGAGGCAGCTGTGTGTGACCCAAAGCTTGGAGGCCAGCCCGACCCAGCTAACCCGCAGACCCTGGGTGAGAAATGAATGTTCACTGTTATGCTTGACGAGTTTCTGGAAGCGTTAAGAATTTTTTTAAATTTTATTTATTTATTTATTTTTTAGTGATTGATGGTTGCAATGGTATATATTCTATGATCCAATGAGAGAGATTAGAAAATCCCTTTAAAACTTTTTTTTTAAATGAGAATATTACAAATCTTTTCTTCCTCTGCTTTCTGTCCTCTTATCACTCCCTCTTCCTGTCTCCTCCGCCCCCCCCACCCGTCCCCCGAGTGTGTGTGTAGGCCAGATATCAACCTTGTGCTGATATCAGTCGGTACTCTGGAGCCCTCCACTTTGTTTTTAATCATTTAATTAAATTATGCATCCATTATTATCATGTGCACGTGCGTGATGCGTGTGTGGGCATGTGCGCCACAGCATCTGTGTGGAGTCTGAGTACAACTTTGTAGAGTCAGCTCTCCCCTTTCATGTTTGCATAGGTTCCGAGGAGGAACTCAGGTCTCCAAGCTCCCACACAAACTCCCTACCAGCTGATCCCTCTAACAATTTTGGAATACCTGAGTTATTGTTAACTATAGCAACTCTATAGTAATGAGGGCACCTTCTTTCTTTCTAACTTGTTTTGTATTTGTTAACCAGTGTTTCTTCTCTCCTTCCTTTCCTCTGGAAGTTGATTTTATGTAATACCATCGAGACGAAATCAGACCAACGTGAATCTTTACCTGTCCTGACACTGACTGTAGCTTGGATCCTGGGGAAGGATTTTCTGTGTAGGTGACATTTGACCTGAGATCCGAATGTCTGAAATGGACTGGTCATGTGGCCAACCTGGGAGTCAGGGGAGAAGTGGCCTAGTCAAAGGGAGGAACCAAACATACATTGGCTTCTTTCTGAGTTGGGAGAAACTCTGCCCTGACTTTGGTAGATGAGCAGAAAAGAGTTCTGGGCCCTAGACATCACTTAGGCACTCCCTCACAACCTCAGCTCCGAAGCTGAACTTTCCAGACCTGTTTTTCTTCTTCTTTTCCCTCCTCAGCCAGTGAATGACACCACCATCTGTCTACTTAATTGCCCAAACTAGAAAGCCGCACCCCTTTTTCTTCTTCCCCCCTTTCTCCTCCCCTTCCTTCAGCCCTGCATCAACTGTCTTCAAGTCTTGCCAATGCACCCAGGTCCTTCTTTTTATCTAACTACCAGCATTGAAAGCATTGTCCTTTCTTGCTTGGAGACAGCAAGAGCTAAGTCCCTGACCCCCTGGCCTTTGATCCTTTGTTTGTCTTTTGTTGATTGGTTGTTGTTTTGTTTGTTGTTTGTTTTTTTTTTTTCAAGACTGGGTTTCTCTGTGTAGCCCTGTCTGTCTCGGAACTTGCTCCGTAGACCAGGCTGGCCTCGAACTCACAGAGATCCACCTGCCTCTGCCTCCCTGGTACCTAGCTACTGTTTTGTTTTTAAGAAGGGGTCTTACATACTTTTGGCTGGCCTCAAACTAGGCGAGTAACTGAGGATGATCTTGAACCCTTGATCTTCCTGGTAGAGTCCTCCCAAGGGCTAGGATTATAGGCATGGTATCCTCTTCTAACCAATGGGTTTATTTCAAAACCAATCATCCTTACTTTGTGAGTGGGTATAGAAATTGTATATTCACACCATAGAAGAGACAAGATAGACTCAGAGATGAAAGCATGGATCAGAGCTACATACCAGCACAGACAGCGGCTTCTAAGGTCCTACATACTTCCTTCCTAAGAACATGGGTGTTGGCTACATACCTGAAACTCCTGAAACTCCTGAGACTCAGATGAACTCTGGACCAAGGAAGGGGAAACTCTCACGTGACTATCTATGTTTAACCTTCATCTATGTAGAGTACATATTTACCACAGAACAGCATGGGCCCTGGAGATAGAAAGTATATCTAATCACGGTATGGGAGGGCATCTTATTTTATTTTGAGACAGTGTGTTAGGTAGCCTAGGCTGGCATTAAGCTGACTGTGTAGCCAAAGATAACCTTAAACTTCTGATCTTCTTGCTTCTAGTCTCTGAATGCTGGGATTACAGGCCCTTTA
This sequence comes from Montemys delectorum, assembly GCA_019843815.1. Lineage (NCBI taxonomy): Eukaryota > Metazoa > Chordata > Mammalia > Rodentia > Muridae > Montemys > Montemys delectorum. The sequence goes on from JADRCD010189189.1 coordinate 11,850, forward strand.
TGTTGTGCTAGGGACCAAACCGCAGGGATTCATGCATGGTAGTTAAGTACTATACCAACTGAGCTACATCCCTAGCCCCAAAGGCATCTTACATAGTTGTCTTATATGAGTTTCTGGCCTACAAAAGTCAAGCCTACCCCAACCTTGTTCAATGACACAGTAAAAGATGAGGTCTCTGTGTGAGAGAATGGAAGGTCAGGGAGGGAACTACAGAAATACCTGCCGAGGAGCAGCTTTGCTCACTGCATGTGTGTGTGTGTGTGTCTGTCTGTCTGTCTGTCTGTCTGTGCATGTCCATGTATCTGTCTGTGTCAGGACTGTCCTGTTTAATATGGAAGCTAGGAACTCTGTGTGGCTCCTGGCTGCCATATTGGAAAATCCATCTCTAGAAATTCACATCGTTGCAGACAGATCTATTAGATAATACTGTTCTAACTCTAGTGAGACAGCACACATGGGAATGTTGATTGATGTGCATGGGGTGGTATCATAAAGTACTGATTTTTTTTTTTAAGGCCTGCCTGAGTGGTCCCGTCTCTGTGCCCCATAAAATACGTCCAAAAAGATCCTCTGAGGGTCTTTGACTTCAGCTGCCTGTGTCTGTATGATTGTCCAAGCCTGTCTCTCAGGTTCTTTGTCCTTCCTCCCATCTCTGAGAAACACCTGCCTGCAGTGTCAGCTCTTCCATCCTGATTCCTCAGACATGTTCCATCTCTTCCCCAAGTGTCTTTCCCAGGATCCCAGAAAGCCTCAGGTCAGATTAGTTCTCCATCATCTATTACCTAAGCTTGATGGAGGTGGTTGAGATCGCGCCTGGAGGTGAAGACCAGAAAGAGCAGCTCAAGTTAGTTCCTACTGAATCGCTGCTGGTTTATATTTCTAGTTTTCCAGAGCCAGGTCCTTGGGCCTATCAAAGGGTGATATGAAAGTCTGCCCCCTCCTTTCACCATGCTGTTTACTTTTGAATAAAGGGAAATGGAACTGCCCAGGTGTCTCATCCATTAGCTAGGCTACCAACACTTTCTACCCTCCAAGTGTGAGACCTTTAGCTCTCCGTTCCATTCAGGTGCCTGTGCCCACCCCATCAGGGCTTCCTCCAGCATCAGAGGGAACAATTGCAATTGTTCTCCGAAACTGATGCCCCAGACTCAGAGGAAGTCCCCCACCCATCTCTATTGTGCAAGGATGATGTGAAAACTGCGTTGTTGTCCAAGTTTCACTCAACAGATGCTGGCGGTGTGCTCTGAGCCAGGCCCGGGGATGTATGTTAGGCTCTTCAAGACAAATGAAGCCCCTGATTCCTGCTTGTCTGTCCTTGAAGGAGAGACTGAGAACAAAAAGGAAAGGGGATTCTGGCAAGCAGATTCGTTCTGGGTGGAGCAGAACTGTGTGGGCCGAGTGTGTGTTTAAATCAGATTACCTATGGCTACGCCTGTTCTGTGGGGACGGAGTCTCAGCTTCCTACCAGCTAGCTCTGCTGCCACCCAAAATTCAGTTGCTGGTATGGCTCAGTATTTCTCTGAGCTGAGACCTCTGACCTGTTCCACTTCAGGACAAGGGGTGGATTTGGAATACAGTGGTGAGTGAGCGCTGGGGACTGTTGAGCAGTTTGTCAAGTGGAGACACCAAGTGGTCAGACTCTGCAATAGCTGAGCTTTGCAGTGTCAGCTACGGTCTGAGCTCTGATCCAGACACAGTTGACCATTGCCTCTGAAACCTTGTCTTGGCTGAGTTCTGGCCCAGCTGCTGATGGAGCTTTAATCCTAGTGTGGCAGAGAATCTGTCTTCCTAAACAGCATGTGTTTTGTTTTGTTTTGTTTGTTTTGGGGACAAGGTTTCTCTGTATAACCCTGGCTTTCCTGGAACTCACTTAGAAGACCATGGTTGGCCTTGAACTCAGAGAGAGCAGCCTGTCTCTGCTTTCCAAGTGCTGGGAAATTCTCAATCTTCCTAATGCTGCGACCCTTTAATACAGTTTCTCATGTTGTTGTGACCCCCAACCATAAAATTATTTTCATTGCTATTTCATAACTGTAATTTTGCTACTGTTATGAATTATAATGTACATATCTGATATGCAACATATCTGATATCCTGAAGGGTCACTCGGCCCTCAAAAGCATCTCAATTTACAAGTTGAGAACCAATGGTAAGGATATGTACGACATGTGCCACCACACTGGCATCATATTTTATTGTATATATTAATTTGTTTATTTGCGACAGGGTCTAGGCTGGCCTTGAACTTATGATCTTCTAACCTCAGCTTCCCAGCTAGTAGACTTATAGTTATGTATGGCCAACTACTTTTATTTAAAAATCTGTACTATTGGAGCTGGAGAAATGGCTCAGTGGTTAAGAGGACTGGCTGTTCTTCAAGAGGACCCAAGTTCAACTCCCAGCGCCCACATAGAAGCTCACACCTCTCTGTAATACTTGTTACAGAGGACCAGACATCCCCAAACAAACATACATACAGTAGTGATATACACTCATGTACATAAAATAAAAATGAATTCTTAAAAATCTGTAATATGTCTGGTATTACTTTTTAAATCATTGTTTTCATTTATATTTTTTCATACAATGCTTTTTGAGCGTATTTCTTTCTTCTTCCTTAGCTCCTCCAATATCCTCCCCACTTGCTTACCTATACAAACTTCATGTTCTCTCCTTCAAAAAAGGCCACTACAAAAAAATGAAAATCACTGGGTGGTGGTGGCGCACGCCTTTAATCCCAGCACTTGGGAGGCAGAGGCAGGCAGATTTCTGAGTTCGAGGCCAGCCTGGTTCTCAGAGTGAGTTCCAGGACAGCCAAGGCTACATAGAGAAACCCTGTCTCGAAAAAAACAAAACAAAACAAAAAAATCAAAACAATTAAAACAGTAAGACAAAGAAAAACTACAAAACCAAAATAAATAGTACACAAAAAACATGGAGTAAAACAAAACAAAACAAACAAAAAAATAAAACAGCAGGGCAGTGGTGGCACACGCCTTTAATTCCAGCACTTGGGAGGCAATGGCAGGTGGATTTCTGGGTTAGAGGTCATCCTGATCTACAGAGTGAGTTCCAGGATAGCCAGGGCTACAGGGCTACACAGAGAAACCCTGCCTTGAAAACAAACAAACAAACAAACAAACAAAAATAGCTATTACAGATAGGTGTTGTATTGGCCAACAACTTCTGGGCATGGGGCCTGCCCTATGATGTGGTTGAGATACCTAGTGTCGCTCCATTGGAAAAAAAAAAACCAAACAGAGTTTTTTTTCTTTACCACCAAGTAGAGACATTGTATCCACTTTCGCAGGTGTAACAGTCTCTGTGAGTTCCCACCTCCCTTGGTCCTGTTGTGTTTGGAAGAAGCTGTTTCCTCGGAGTCAGCCAGCACCTTTGGCTCTTTAAGTTTTTCCATTTCTTTTTCCACTAGACTCCTAAGTCTTGAGGGGGGAGTTTGGTAAAGACGTCTCATTTAGTGTTGAGTGCCCCCAAAGTCTCACTCTTTGCACATTGTTCAGTCGTGGATCTCAGTGTTCATAACCATCTATTGCAAGCAGAGGCTGCTCTGATGAGGGTGGAGCCAGGCTCTGATCTCTTGGCTTTTTGTTTGACTTCCCAAGTTTTTCATTTCAAGTTTTGTTTCAGTTTTGCTTTTCTTTAGTGATTCTATTTCTTTATTAAATTCTGGTTTCAGATCTTGAATTGTTTTCATTACTTCATTCAACTGTTTAGGTTTTCATGGTCTTTATGAAGGCATTTATTCATATCCTCTCCAAGGTCCTTGAACAAATGAATAATTGCTATTTTGAAGTTTCCATTATGTAGTGAAATTAAATTGGTTTTCCCAGGACACACTACAATAGGGCTTCTGGCTTCTGGAGGAGTCACAGTGTCTTGGTTCTTCTTGTTTGTGTTTGGCATTTAAGTATCTGAAGTCACTACATTTGTGGTCTTTCTTGGTGTAGGTATCTAGTCTTACCTTCATTGGGTGGGTGTTCCAGTCTTTAATTGCCGCTGCCCAGTCTGGGTCCCAGCCAAATGTGGCAGCTGTAGAGTCCCCGATAGAGAGCAGTTCTGCAGGTTGGTAGGCGCCACAAAGGAATGTAGATGGGCTACAAGAAATGGCTGGGTCCCAGCCAAGTATGGAGGCTGTGGGGTCCCTGGCAGAGAGCAATTCTGGGCCTCAGCCAAGTGTGGCAGCTGTGGGTCCCTGGTAGAGAGCTGTTCCCTAAAGTTTGTGGGATTACAAAGGAACGGAGATGGGGTGAAAGGAATGGCTGAAAGGGGCAGTGGAAAAGAATTAGAGGGACCCTTGGTCATGAGTCCAAGTTCAAAGTCTATGGGGGTGGACTTGGAGGAGGAGTCCTTGGTATCACTTTCATAAATAAGAATTTTTATAAAGCATCCATGTAACTGACAGACATTGCCAGCATCCCAGAAGACCTCTCAGGCGCCCTTATTTTAGTAACTTATCTTTTTGCTATGGCAGAATATGTGACAGAAGAGAGGTAAAGGAGGAAGGATTTCTTTTGGCTCATGGTTTGAGGGGATACAGTCTATTAGGGCCAGGAAAGCGAGGCAGTGTGGGATGCAGCTGGGACTCCTTACCTGGGCATATCTTGGCTGAGCAGGAAATGGAAAGGGGAGTGCTGGGGCCCATCTAGTGTTTTCCTTTTTCCTCTCTTAGTCTGTGTGGGTGTCCAGTGTATGGCATGATGCCATCCATGCACAGGGTGTATCTTCAGTCTTCAGTCATGGGAAATTAACTCACAATCATCTTATAAGTGTGACTCCTAAGTCCCAAGTGCTTCAATAGTAGGTTGTGACTCCATGTGGAGTTGTATGATGGAATGTAAAACTGGGAAACTTTTGGCAACAGTATTTTGGATCTTGCAACAACCAAAGTGTTATTCAAATCAAATGCACAGTGATTCAGTGTTTCCTGGCAGTGCTAGTCCATGTTGTATTGTGTGGCTTCACTGTAGTCTTGGCTCTGAGTACAGTATGGGACAGCGCTTTGCCTGCTAGAATCATGAAATGCCAGCCAGAGCTGCCTGAAACATATCAGTTTGGAGACTACTGTTTTTATTCTATGTTATAAATTGCAGAGTTTTTTTTTATAGCACATGCAAAGTTTTCTGCTTTGCATTGTAGAAAAAAATAATGATTTAATTGTGAAAAACAACGACTTTTATTATTTTCCTATTGTCATGCCTCAGAATGTTAACTATCAAATTAACGTATCTTTCTTTCTTTCTTTCTTACTTTTTCTTTAAGATTTATTTATTTTATGTATGTGAGTATACTTTTGCTTTCTTCAGACACACAGAAGAGGGCATCGAACTGCATTACAAATGGTTGTGATCCACCATGTGCTGTTGGGAATTGAACTCAGGGCCTCTGGTAGAGCAGTCCAGTGCTCTTAACTGCTGAGCCATCTCTCCAGCCCTAAAGTATCTTTACCACTATTTTTCAATTTTATTTATTTTATATGTATGAGTATTTTGTTAGCATGTATGTCTATGCATTATGTATGTGCCTGGTGTCAAGGGAGGTAAGAAGAGGGTGTCGGGTGTCCTGGGACTGGAGTTACTGATGATTGTAAACAGCCATAAAGTGCCTGGAAGCAGCTTATGTCCTCCAGAAAGGCATCAACTCTTCCTGCCCCAGATTAGCATAATTCTGTATTATACTGTTTCCAAGCATTTATTTATTTTTAAAAATATTTATTTATTTTATGTATATGAATGCACACTGTACCTGTGCAGATAGTTGTGAGCCTTCATCTGGTTGTTGGGAATTAAATTTTTAGGACCTCTGCTTGCTCTGGTCAACCCTGTACACTCTGGCCCAAAGATTTATTTATTATTATAAGTAAGTACACTGTAGTTGTCTTCAGACACACCAGAAGAGGGCGTCAGATCTTACTACGGGTGGTTGTGAGCCACCACGTGGTTGCTGGGATTTGAACTCAGGACCTTTGGAAGAGCAATTGGTGCTCTTTCACGCTCAGCCATCTCACCAGCCCATGTCAGAGCATTTAAAGTTGCTGTTTAAGTGGTTAGCTCTAGTTTCACTAAAAAAATTGCTAAATGAGTTTTGGTTTGGGACTGGGAGATAATTTCTAGCAATATCTGAAATAGTTCAAAGGCACCCTGACTCTGAAAAGTGTTAACTATGTTCTGTGTTTTGCCATATCCAATATTTGGCCAATGGAAAGACAGCTCAGTGGATAAAATCAATGTTGTACAAGACCTGAGTTCTGTTCCTGGATACCATAGTGGAAGGAGAGAACCAACTTTTTTTTTTTCTATTTCTGTCTATACTTTCTTTCCTTTTTTAAATTTTTTTATTGATTTAAGTTTTATTGTATTATGATGAGAAAAGATACATGATTTTAATTTATCTGAATTTGTTAACATTTAAAAACATATTTTAAGTAAATAGAATTAAATCACATTCTTGTTTCCCTTTTGTACCCCAACTCCTCCCAGAGACTCCCCCTTCAATACCTACAATACCTTTTTTTGTTATATTCTTTAAAATTTATAAAATATTGTAACAATAAAAATGAGTATTATAAAAGTTGTTTGATATAAAACAACAATCAATTTAACAGTCTTATGTAGATGCTTGTCTACGGCAATACTGAAAATATATACATTTTTCTCAATATAAATTTTAAATAACTCCAAACATATTAACTGTATATTTTAAAATGATACATCACTACTAGTATTTTCTTAAATGAACATAAATATATAAAGTCTTTTTGTTTGTTTGTTTGTTTTGTATTTAGTAGAGCTTAAAATCTGGCTCTTACTGTGGCACAAGCCCAAAATAAGAACAATTTTTAGACATTGGATTTCATTGTAATAAGGCTGTACTTCAATGACCCTCACATCACCAAAGGATTTTACCTCCATCGTAGTTAAGCTGAGAGTTGACGGTTCTGTTGCACCAAGAAATGAATTGTAGGCTCGATTTTTGGATACAGACTTCCAGCTATGGTCAAAGGTATTTGACTTGAGTGAGTGACTTTATTCTCAGCCCACAGAGAACAGGTTACATTCATTTAAGAAATGGTGTGTGTATTAAGATGGTCTATCCATAAAGTCATTCACCAACTATTTCAATGAACAATGTAACACAATTTTTTTATTTTATTTTTTGTTTGTTTTTTTCGAGACAGGGTTTCTCTGTGTAGCCCTGGCTGTCCTGGAACTCACTCTGTAGACCAGCCTGGCCTCGAACTCAGAAATCCGCCTATCTCTGCCTCCCAAGTGCTGGGATTAAAGGCGTGAGCCACCACTACCTGAAGAACCAACTTTTGAAAGTTGTCCTTTGACCTCTACACATGTGTCATGGCACTTGAACACATATACATATGCATATACAATAATAATAAATATTAAGTAAGTATGATGATTTGTATATGCTCAGCCCAGGGAGTGGCACTATTAGTGGCCTTGTTGAAGTGGGTGTGTCACTGTGGGCGTGGGCTTTAAGACCCTCATCCTAGCTGCCTGGAAACCAGTATTCTGCTAGCAGCCTTCAGATGAAGATGTAGAACTTTCAGCTCCACCTGTACCATGCCTGCCTGGATGCTGCCATGCTCCTGTCTTGATGATATAGACTGAACCTCTGAACCTGTAAGCCAGCCCCAATAAATGTTGTCCTTATAAGCGTTGCCTTGGTTATGGTGTCTGCTCACAGTGGTAAAACCCTAAGACAGTAAGATAAATATAAACATAATATAATTTTAAAATATTAAAATCAAGTATTCAGCCAAAATTTAATTGTTTATACAGAAATAAACATGTCCATCCCACTAGTATGCAAATTTGATTTTCTCTTTAAGAAATAATAAAATTGGGGGCCAGAGAGATGGCCCAGTAGTTAAGAGCACTGGCTGCTCTCACAGAGTACTCTGGTTTAATTCCCAGCACCCACATGGCTACTCACAACTGTTTGTAACTCCAGTCCCAGTGCATCAGACACCTTTGTTTGTTTTTTTGTTTTTGTTTTTGTTTTTTTGAGACAGGGTTTCTCTGTGCAGCCTTGGCTGTCCTGGAACTCACTCTGTAGACCAGGCTGGCCTCGAAGCCCCCACCTGCCTCTGCCTCCCAAGTGCTGGGATTAAAGGCGTGAGCCACCACCGCCCGGCAGCATCAGACACCTTATTCTGACCTCCTGAGACATCAAGGGCATACATGGTATACTTGAATATATGCAGGCAGAACACTTGTACAAGTACATTTAAAAAAAATCTTTAAAATATTAGAAAGCCCAGATCAAAGGTTTTGTTCCATGTGAGGGTCACATTCATCATGTAACTAGTTTTTAGAAACCTACATTTGTACCTGCAACGCTTAACCTTGGAGAGTTTCCCAGGGGTTCACTGTTTTTGCTAAGGTGGGCCTTACCATTGTATTGCAGGGTTTTATTGAGCAGAGTTAAGGGAAATAGCTCAGGAGGTTGACTGCTCAGTCTTGATGAGGACCAGGCTTGCTCATTCTGCACATGTGGGCTTGGAGACCTCAGCAGTACTGTCTTTCTAATAGGGATAGGCGTGTTCCTAGAGAAAGGCTTTCTTCTAGCCAGCTTTCATGGTTTATTTCCTTTTTGCAATGATTGTTAGGAAGCCAGTTCACACTACTGGCCTATGGTTTCCAGTACTTGGGATTCTGTGGCTGTCTCTGTTTGTACTGACCTCACTCTGGATTGCTCTTAGCTTTCTTTACTCATTTCCCCCTTTCTTTATATTTCTTTCTTCATATTTTTACTCTAAGATCAGCTTTCTTTCTTTTTGAAATTTATTATCATTTCTTGAGGTGACCACTTCAGGAACATGAAGATAAGAGTATCCTAGCTGCCTTGGAGAATGGACATGAGGTTACCTCAGCGTGTGCAGAGCAGAGAAGAGCTGAACCTTTCAGTTCGCAAGCGCCAGCTTTCTGGGATCACCTAGGATGGACAGGGTCCACAGCTACCTTTGTCCCAGGCGTGACCTCCTCATACCAGTGATGAGTGGACTCCGATGTGATCTTGGTATTTCACCCACATGTCCCTTTAACCTGTGATGGATGGCCACTTGCTAGGCACATATTGCCTCAAAGCAGAGAGGCACCAACCAACCTGTCATTTAAAAGGGGAGATTTATAGCTGTTAGCTAAAAGAAGTGTTTTTACAGAGGGATAATTGGTTGCTGGGGTGACAGTCACAGCGCAGCTGGTGAGCCGCTCAAGCTGGTGAGACGCCTGCTCCCTCCTTCCTTCATGGTTTTCACAGTGGGGGAGTTGAGGTCCTTAGCCAGAAGCCAGGGAAAATAGCAATGGTTAACCTGCAGGATGCATGTCCTTTCTTTGAATCTGTTTTGTGCCTTCTTTTGAGCTGGAAGGTAGCCCTAATCATGATCTCAGCTGTGTTGTTTCTTTGGATAATGTCAGAAAATGAAGAAATAAGCTCTTTCTCTGTGTGTCTCTCTCTTTCTCTCTCTGCGTGTTTCCCTCTCTCTCTCTCTCTCTCTCTCTCTCTCTCTCTCTCTCTCTCTCTCCCTGTGTATCTGTGTCTGTGTCTCTCTCTGTGTGTCTCTCTGTTTGTCTGTCTGTCTGTCTGTCTCTCTCTCTCTCTCTCTCTCTGTGTGTGTGTGTGTGTGTGTGTGTGAGTGTGAGTGACAAGGTCTAATGCAGTTCAGGCTGGCCTTGAACTCCTGATCCTCCTGCCTCTGCCTTCCAACTGCTAGAATACCAGGAGTGTGCCACAGGCCTGATTTATGCAATGAATGGACTAGAACCCAGGTCCCAAAGCACACCAGGACTATTAGTCATGTTTCTTCTTGTGACAAAATACCCAACAAGAAGCACCTTCAGGGAGGAAGTGTTTATTCTGGCTCACAGTTCTATCTGTCAAAGTGAGGAAGACTTGGCCTCAGGCCTGGGAGGCATGGTAGGACCAGCTGGTTACATGGCTTAGGTGTCCAGGAAGGAGAGAGCGTGTGAGAGAGTGAGAGGCAAAGACAGACGGAGACAGACAGAGAGACAGACAGAGAGACAGAGAAGGAGACAGACAGGGGAGAGACAGGGAAAGAGACAGAGAGAGAACAGGAAATGGGAAGGGCTATCAAATCTTAAGGCTTGCCCCCACTGGTCCACTTTTTCTGAGAAGGTTCCATTTTGTAAAGGCTCCACCACCTCCCCACCCAGCACTATTGACTGGCAACCATGTGTTTAAACACATGAATCTATGAGGCCTGTAAAAAAAAAAAAAAAAAA
>JADRCD010189190.1:0-15334 GCA_019843815.1 Montemys delectorum
TTTTTTTTTTAAAGCTTGCTAGCTTGCTTTAATTGCTTGTTTTAATTAATTTGGCCAAGATGATTGGGGTCCGCTGTCTTTCTCCACCCATCTTTGGGATTAACACTGTTTGACATACAAGAATGTCTATTTTTACGTGGAGCAATACGTAGGGGCCTGTGTAGGCAGCTGTAAGCCATTTGACATGGATGCTTAGAACCAAACACAGGTCCATAAGAGCTGTCCATACTCTTACCTGCCAAGCTGTCTCTAGCCCCTCAATTGTAGTCTCAAAAAAAAAAGATTCTCTTACAGTATGTTATAATGGAAGAATGCTGGGGGAGGGAAACATGAAGCCGCACTCCCAGCTCAAGAATTATTTGTAGTAGATAGCTGTTGATGGAGGGAAGCGATTTCTCTGCAGAGGTGTGGCTGCTGGTACATTTCCCAAGTTCAGATGCATGGCTCCTCACTCATTAGCATGTAAACGGCACTAATTGGATTCCCTGGGTTTTGTTGTTGGTTTTGTTTTGTTTTGTTTTGAAAGAAGAGAGAAAGAAGTTGGAAGATGTGTTAGGGGGCCTAGGGCAGTGGGAAAGGAGACCTAGGGGTAACTGTGATCAAGATAGATTGTATCCATGTATGAAATGGACAAAGAACAAATTGCAAGTGTTGTTTTTAAGCAAGTAATGCTCCTTTCCTACCATACTTAATATTGTTCTAGAAGATTCGCCCTTCACATCAGATCCATGTTAATGATATAAGGGAGCACACAGCAAGAAGCTGGAGATTTTTAAGAGCTGCTTTGTTGGTTCCCAGATCTCACCTCACAGGGATAAAAGGAGTCAGTAGTGTCCTGAGAAAAGGCAAGAAGTTGCCAGTCCTCACTCTTCTCCCCGCCTCTGCCAACCCTTCATTGTGGAGTCCCTCTATGATGCTCTACGGGAAAATGAAGAGTTGGCCTCCTTGGTGGTTTGGAGATATGAAAAGTTAGCTGTTTCATGGTTATGTGAAAGCACAGAGCACTGCTGAACTGTACAAACAAAACTAATTAAAGAATTTGGAGCCCAGGCCAAATTCACAGGGCCCAGCTCACTTCATCTGCATCTAAGGCAAAAAGTGAAGGTAAATTTTATGATGTACATATTTTACAACAGTTAATTTTAACAACTTTAAGGATGGCTTGGATGCTCATTCACTTACACAGTTGCTATATTTCATTCTAATTTATTAAGGACACAAGAACTCCCATGTTATTGAAGCATCTTTGAGGATTTTCATAGCCCATCCCTTCCCAGCTGGACTTTATCCATGGATGACATTGTTTTCACCTAAATTCATAAAGTTATTAGAATTTCAATATGGGCAACTGGGAGTTTTTAGTAGAACCTATAGGAGACCATAACATGCCAAAAACTCATAAAACAATCAAGAGTCTGAAAATGTCTCACATCCTAACTTCCCTTTGTTCTGTGGGCAGCTACAAAGTGATACTGAAGGAAAATGGATATTTCGTGGCTTTGCAGCTTCTAAAGACTCTTTATGTCTTCTGTGACTTAGATTTTTCCTTCTTTCTAGTGAGTGAAATAGCCTGGAAATCATAACATCTCTGATGTGTCATAAAGTACTCAGCTGATTTGCCATCAGCCCTCAGGCCAAGCATCATGGTACCTTGACCTGTGTCTGGTGACTTAGCAACAGCTTCTGTCTCCGTATTTCCCATCAAGACAGAACTTGCTGAAATTTGATCTGAACATGGTCATATGCTCTCTCTCTAGAAATGAGGTTGAAAGTGGTGTTTGCTGTACATTATTAATAGGCTATTTTAAAAGATTTCCCTAGAAGAGTCTAGAGCTTTACAAAAAAAAAAAAAAAAGAACATAACCCACTTTTTCCTCATAAATCTTGAGTTCAATTAGCTTTTCTGTAAGGGCCTTGTATGTACCAGGCACCAACTATATAAGGTGGTGGGAGTATGGACATGCCCAAGGGTGCTCCGCATTGTGGGCATCACTGAGCACACATATTGAGTCTCCGAACTCCTCACTTTAATGGAGTCCTTCTTTCCTCCCACTAGCTATGGAGTTTTAAATATTTAGACATAACGTGCTTCTGTTCACAGCAAACCTTCAGATAAGCTACTTAGTGCTCAAGAACCCATTGTAACTTAGAAGTGAGTAGTTGAGCTGGGCGGTGGTGGCGCATACCTTTAATCCCAGCACTTGGGAGACAGAGACAGATGTCTTTCTGAGTTCAAGGCCAGCCTGGTCTACAGAGTGAGTTCCAGGACAGCCAGGGCTATACAGAGAAACCCTGTCTCAAAAAACCAAAAAAAAAAAAAAAAAAAAAAAAAAAAAAAAGTGAGTAGCTGGGTAATTCAACTTTTAAGTGGTAGTCTATCACAGAGACCAAGGATACTGTTCTAACTATGTTCACAGATATATCATGTACATGGTTATCAGTTTAATGGCAATACTTTCAGGCTGTATATTTTTACTATATCATGACTTTTTCAGGTTACCATTTTTGGGATACAGGCGTCATAAGTATATAGTGTGTCAGTGGGCTAGACACCTTTTTGTACTCTTTATCCAATCTGAAACATATAGGTTCCCTATAAAGTCAAAGACAAAGCTTGCCTGCTACAGTAACTCAGCGGGATGCAGGAAGGTAATGATTAACACCTTCACTTTCACTTTCGAGAGCTACCAGCCATCCCAGGAAGCTGTTATCTCCCTGGACTGGGCACTGCCAACACAAACCAGCCAATGTACCTTCATTTTCCCTGATATGTGCTCAGCTTTCAAATGTCCTGGGATATGTGGATTGCTGGAAACAGTGTACAGCATCACCCACTTCACAGTGAATTGAAAAGAGCCACGCCCCAAAACTGGAGGAACAAATCGCTCAGAATCAGAGTCCCTGAGGCTGAAGAACAGGCTTTCCTTTTTACATGCCACTTCTCCCCCTCGCTGTCTGTCAGTCTCTCTGTCTGTCTGTCTGTCTGTCTCTGTCTCTGTCTCTGTCTCTGTCTCTGTCTCTGTCTCTGTCTCTGTCTCTCTGTCTCTCTCTCTCTCTCTGTGTGTGTGTGTGTGTGTGTGTGTGTGTGTGTGTGTGTGTGTATGTATGCATTCATGAATGTGAAGACTGGGTTCAATACAGGGCGTCTTCCTCATTTCCTCTATAATTTATTTGTTTTGATTCCTTTTTAAAGCAGAGTCTCTCAATGAACTTAGAATTCATCAATCTGCCTGTATTCCAAACCCCTGGGATCATCCTGTCTCTACTTCCCAGAACTGAGATTACAGCTACACTCTGCTTTTGTGCCTGAGTGCTAGGAACCCAGTTCACTTCTGATGTGTTGGGACAGCAGTCGCGTCAGAAAGTACCACACTAGGCCCAAGCAGTTGCATGTGTAAGAGGTTTAATTGAGAGGGTGAGAGGGGGAAGTGGTGCGGAAAGAGAAGAGTGGGAGAGAGAGAAAGATGGAGGAATGTTCCCCATATATATATGGGTTGTAATATATAGCCTAGGTAAAGGTGGGAGGTGAGCCCAAGGGATTTTGGGAATATGGTGGCTGTTGCCCTGGCAACAGGTCTGTGGACCTGCCCATGCATAGGCACAGGCTTTGGATGATGCTAACAATACCCCTCTGCTTGCCTAGTATGTGCTTTACTGATTGATCCTTCTCTAGATTCCTTAAGTTGTTTCAAGATTTAGTCAAATATGAAAGATAGAATCAATTTTATATAAAGTATATACAAAATATTAAATATTCTCTGAAAATCAGCTTGCAGGTTGGTATATATCCATTATCCCAGCATTTGGGAGAATAGAACAGGAAGATCACAAGTTCAAGGCCCACTCGGGATACAAAGCAAAACTCTGTCTCAAAGGTAACAACAAAAATTCACTGAAAAGCATCAGCGATTCCAGGATTGGCTTCCTTGGGCTTGACTTCTAATGCCACCATGTTAACAAGTGTGTAATTTTTAGCCTGTGGCTTAACATATTCATACTTGTGTTCCTTCATCTCTAAAATGGGAATGATAGTGATCATCCCTCCTCTCTATATAAAGGATGAAATAAGTTGGTAAATGTATAATGCTTAGGATAGTTCCGGCTACATAACGGGTATGGCACATTTCCTGTTATTACTACATGCATTGTGCACATGGGTGAGGAACCCAGACTTACTCTGCAGAGTGGTGGGTGGGGGCTTTGCTTGCTGGTCCGTGGGCATCTGACAAGAGCAGCTGAGGAGTTGCTGGATAATCCCTGGACTTAGCTGCTTAAAGTTCTCCTTAGAAATGTACAGACTGCTATGGTTCTGTAGAAATATCTCCACCAACTGCCTAGCAGAGAAGCAAGCCTGTATGAAGAAAACACGGAGTTACAAACCTCAGCCTTCGATCATCTACAAGAACCACTCAAAGAGGCAGAGCTCCACAGGACAGTAACGGATGTGTGATGACATTATGGTGAGTTTCCTCAGTACCTTTGCATCCTTAACCCTTTGCTATCTATCTCCCAAGGTTTATTTAAAAATCCATAGTACCTCTCTTTTATCTTGAGCATAACTTCGTATTCCTAGAATGTACCTTTTCTTCTGGCAGAGAGACTGATTTATAACGTGTTACATGGTGTTCTAACCAGTGACCCCCTCAGAAGTTTCCATGTTTTTGTTTTCTCCTGGTTGTCAATTAGGGGAAACTTTGTACAAAGCCAACTTTATATGCTAAAAAGGAACCATGTAGTGATGAAATTGGTGACTTTGGTACTATCTCACTTAACAGGACTGAGTCAGAAACATGTTTTTCAAAAGAAATGAAAAGTTAAATTTAGAAGGGAATGCTATGTCAGCTAGCCAGTATAAATAGTAAATAGTGGAGTGACCTGTCTCTGTTAATATTCTATACAAAAAGAAAAACAAAAAAAAACAACCCAGCAAAAAAAAATGTTATTTCTGAGTGACTTTATCTTTGTTTACCTACAATTTTGTTCTTTTATATTATATAGCCATACTTAGACAAAACTCCCAAAATAAATACAACATGCCTTTAAAACCAGGTTGTTTTGTATTTTAAAAGTAAAAGGTATAGCTGATATAGCTGTCTCCTGAGAGGCTCTGACAGTACCCAACTAATACAGAGGTAGAGGCTCACAGCCATCCATTGAACTGAGTACAAGGTCCCCAATGAAGGAGCTAGAGAAAGGACCCAAGGAGCTGAAGGGTTTGCAGCCCCTTAGGATGAACAACAATATGAACTAACTAGTACCCCCAGAGCTCTCAGGGTCTAAACCACCAACCAAAGAGTACACATGGTGGGACTAATGGCTCCAGCAGCATATGTAGCAGAGGATAGCCTAGTTGGTCATCAATGGGAGAAGAGGCGCTTGGCCCTGTGAAAGTTCTATGCTCCAGTGTAGGGGAATGCCAGGGTCAGGAAGCAGGAGAGGGTTGGTTGTTGAGCAGGGGAAGGGGGGAGGGAACTGGGGTTTGTTTTTGTTTTTGTTTTGTTTCAATTTTTTTCTGGAGGGGAACCTGGGAAAGGAGATATTGTATGACATGTAAATAAATAAAGAAAACATCTAATAAAAAAAGTACAAAAAAAAAAGTGTTGATGTAACCCCAGTAAAAAGGTCAGGAAGCTTTTGGATAACAAAAAAAAAAAAAAAAAAAAAAAAAAAAAAAAAAAAAAAGTAAAAGGTAGGCTTGTATGCATCAGAAATTGCAACTTAAAAAAATCTTGAGGAAAGGTTCATGCCACCAAGGCTGAAGGTCTCAGTTCAATTGCTAAAACCCAAGTGATAGAAGGAAAGAACTGAATCCTTCATGTTGTCCTCTGACCTCAAAGAAGGTGTGTATGTGTGTGTGTGTGTGTGTGTATGTGTGTGTGTGTATGTGTGTGTGTTTATGTGTGTGTATGTGTGTGTGTGTATGTGTGTGTGTTTATGTGTGTGTATGTGTGTGTGTATGTGTGTGTATGTATGTGTGTGTGTATGTGTGTGTGTGTGTATGTGTGTGTATGTGTGTGTGTATGTGTGTGTGTATGTGTGTGTGTATGTATGTGTGTGTGTTTGTAAAATGATCCACAATAGTATTTCCTATGAAAATATGTATATGTAATTAGCTTACTTGAACAATATTTCCTAAACAATAATAGATTGTACTTACATATAATAAATAAATCTTAAAAAAACAATAATAGATTAAAGAACAAAGAATTAAGAATATGCTATTAACCAAGCTGTACACACATTCTGTGGCTGCAAATTTAAGCAATTACTACTTCTATGGTATATCATTAGGATGAAATATTACAAAAGGTAGTCTTACATAATAGTTTTCATATGAATGAGATAGTATAACTCCATGCTCAATGCATAATAAACAGTCAATAAGTGTGAGCTATTACCGTAGGATATTAACTTGTAAATATTTTAATGAACTATGCTGAAAAATATTCTACCATAGAAAGCTGAACAATGCTGGGTTTCTTGAGATTAAAGAAATTTGTTTTCTAATGGATTTCTCAAGACTCTCATGTGACACAGTAAAATATATATCTTAAGAATGGATTTGCCTGTGAGCTGACCATACAAGGTCAGTACAAAGAACAGCCAAACCTTTGATCCTAGCTGCTGGAGGGACAGAGGCAGGAGCCCTGAGAGTGCAAGGCCTTTCTGGGTAAAGAATTCAGACCAGACTGGGGAAATTAGTGAGACTCTGTCTCAAGATAAAAACTGGGGGTTAGGGAGATAACCCAAGATGTTAAATAATTGCCACGTAAGTGTGAGAGTCAGAGTTTGGGTCCTGGGAACCCACACAAACTCCGGGCAGGTCTGGAAACCCACCTGTAGCCATGGTACACTGCGAGCACAGGGAAGGGACTGCCAGATCAAGCTGGCTTGCTAAACTAGCAGAATTTGTGAGCTCTGAATTTGAGTGAGACAGCGTACCTCAATATACAAGGTAACAATCAGTCAGGAAGACTCTACAACCCCTTCTGATCTGTACACACATGGTACACATGTGCATACACAAACATTCATGCACACACATATTAAGAAAAAACTAAAAATTTTAAAAGAACTAAGGATATAGTTCAATGATAGTGTGCTTATATAGTCTAGGTTTCATCCCTAGAACCATTTGAAAGAACTAATCTCTTAAATAAATATGCTTCTGTTAGTCAACACACAAAGGAATCTCTTCCTTGTCTACATTAAATTTAAAGTGTCTGCTTATTGCTATTGTTACATATGTAAATGATTAAATCCTCTACTAATTAGTATGATTCTTACAGCCAAGGCCTATCTTTGACTAATGTGGCATTTTTCATGTCAAGATAGTACTAACCCATATTAAATGCTTAGTGTATGTTTTCTAAATTTCTTATTCATATATTTAGATTGGACCTAAGAGAAACCCTAACTATTTTTGCCCTATCTATACACCTGTAGAAATCCACTTACAGGGAAAAAAAACATAAATATACCACAGAGATAGAGTAGTTTGAGAAAAATGTACATTACCTTCATAAGTTTTTCTTTAACTTTGATAGAACTTCCTTCAGCGCTAGAGAATTATAACATAAAATAAAATGGATATACCTGATCCCAGGAAAGAGAATGATCATCAGACTCTTTGTCCATTGCTGTGGATGTCTTGGGGTCTCTCAAACTGTGTGCCTCTGTGTATTGTTTCCTTTGTTGTTGATGGAAGGTATCCTTTTTGGCACAGGCCTTTCTGGTTGAGAGCATGTTTAGAAGTTGCTCTATTTCTAGAAATTTCATATAAAATCTGGTGTCACATAGAATAGACAGGTCATATTGAGAGTAATCACAACTTCCATGGCTACAGCATAAAATTTTTATGGAATAAACTGGTTCTATTGAAAAACATTGAAGTGCAACAACAAAAGGATGTTTGTTCTTCCCATGGGTACTAGTTCCTTCAAAACACCTTGGCCAAACTTAGGTGATAAGTCTTTCAAGAATAATCCTACATTGTCATATCCAAAACATAATAAAAGTGAGCAGCCAGTGGACATATATTTCATTGATGAAGGGGAAAGGAACTGGCTCAAGGGTAAAGGCATTTGCTACCAGACTTTATTATCCACTTTGATTCCTGGGTCCCAAGTGGTGGAAGCAGAGAACAAACTCTAAGGCAGATTTCCTTCAATGTTTACTTGTGAACTATGGCCTGATCTTCAGGAAAGTTACTCCCTTACATCCTCAATGGATTGTATAGTTCTTTAATGTATATAAATCAATCAAAATGCTTTCCTTTTAGGTGTATGTACAAAAAAAGAGAAAATAAGTGAAAGCAAACAAATTAGAGAAGTACACTAGATCTTATTTTTAATTCTGATGTTTATGGTACAAATATATTGTACTCTCAAATCATCTCTTTGCTATTAAAAATCATTAATACAGAGAACAATTAAATAATATAACCATTTTAATATGGCATTACCTTTAAGTAGAAATGTAATTTCCTAAACAATATAAACAGTATTATTAAAATTACCAAATAATTTTATTGTAAATGACCAATTTTAAACAACAAAAATATTAGCAGTTTTCTAGATAAGTTGGAAAATGTGACCTATGTTCAGGAAACACAGCAATCAATGGATACATCTCAGAATATTCCTAGACATAGAATTTCATACCCAAAGTCCCCAAAGCAGTTGGTGATAGTATGTTTAAGGAACTACACAAAACCATATTTTAAAAACTAAAGTCAAGCATAGTAATAAATTAGATAAAACCAATTTCTAATAAGATAAAAGTTATAAAATTTCCAGCAGATATTCTGTAGTGTTGAGAGAAAACTGAAAAATAATTATAAAAGGCACACAATAATTATAAAAATTTCTGTAGAATAGAAAGGGGGAAACTGGAATAAATTTCAGAGACCTAGAAAACAACAGTTATTATCAACAGATATCTATTGGTAGCCACAGACAGACAGGACAAGGGCTAATGAAAAAAAAATGCTGATGAAAACAATGGTCAAAAACTCAGGTGTGTAATAAAATCTTCATTAGATGCTCAGAAAACTTATCAAGCACAAGGAGGTTAAGTAAGGAAACATCCATGTCTGCACATATTATAATGAAACTGCTTAAAATCTAAGATAAAGTCTTGAAAGAAACAAGATAAAGTGATTCGTGTATGTAAAGCAAGTGATGGCTTACTTCCCATCCAAATAATAAAGGCCAAAATTTAATAAATAAATAAAAAATAACAGGATGATGCATTCATAGAATGGAAAGAAACAGTTGTTAATGGTTTTATACCCAACAAAACAACCCTTCAAAATAAATTGGGAAAATAAAATCCAAGTAAATAGAGAATGAGAAAACTCTTTGGTAGTGGACATGTATAGTACAAGAAATATAGAATTACATTTTTCTTTTATAAAACAAATTTGTTTTTAGTTTTATTTATATACATGTATGTTTATGTGAGTATGATTATGTGTGCAGTTGCCTATGGAGCCAGAAGAGGACAATGAGTTCTCTGGAGCTGGAGATTCAAGTAAGTTGCAAGTCTTCTGATATGGATGCTGAAAACAGAATTCCAGACTTCTGAAACAGCAGCAAGTCCTATTTACAACACTGAGCATCTTGCCAGCCCTGGAATGAAATTCTTTAGGCTGAAAACAAATGACATGAACTTTCTTTTGAGTAAAATTTCAGTTTGTTCAAATTTATTATAGGAAGTGAAGAGCTTCTGAAATTGTAGGTTAATGTAAGAGACTCTGTAGGGCTGGAGAATTTTAGAATTAAGAAAAAAAGGAACATTTAGTAGAAACATATGGGTGGGAATGTATACTGTGTGACCTTTATCTGGAAGGGCATGGAAAACCTCTGTAACAGCCAAGAATGTAGACTAGCCAGTTTCAGAAACCTGTTGGCCACAAAGGCTCCCCCCCTCCAGCTAGGTCCGAGAACAAAAAGGCAGGTTATGAGCCATCCAGATGATTCTAGAGAACAGTCAGCCATAAAGTGAATAACATTGACCAGACCACATTCTTGTGCATAATGAGTGTGTAGGATGTTTTCCTTATGACCCTGGCTCAACTAGGGGCTGGGTCTCTTTAGAATTTTCCACTGTTCTCTTGTTATGTTTCCTTGGTAACCCCCACCCCCCCACACACACACAGTTTGTGGTTTTTCCCTTTAAATACTCCTTACTCCTTGTGCTCGGGGTCGAACTCCTCTGGCCTGCTAGGCTACGTGTTGGACCCCAGATCTGGCTTCCCTTCCTCCTCCTGAATAAACCTCATGCTGTTGCTCTCTGCAGACTGTCTTTGAAGAAGCCGCCTGAGCACGCCCACCACCTGAAGATCTTCTGAACCTGGAGACTTTGGCACCTGAACCCTTTTTGCAATGTTTATGTTATGCAAATATCATGTAATCTAGAGATTTGGTTTCGGTTTCTTCTGTGACTATAAAAACCCTGGCTTATCTAAGTAAAGTGAAGTCTTGATTGGGCTATTTCAACTTGACTTCGTGATTTCTCTTTGCATTTCGAGTTCTCTATTTCAGGTCCTTTGGTCCTTCTCCTGAGAGAACCCAATTCATGAAACTGCAGGCAGTTTCACAAAAGGATTAGAGAGCAGAGAGAGGGCCAGAATAGAGCATTAGATCATCATTTTATATAAGCTTCATATAATCACTATAGACAATTAACAGAAGCTTATGAACCTCATGCAAAAGACAAGCAAATATCAGTCCTGTGATGGGAACATCAAATCGTTCTCTTCAATAAATAATTGAAAATGAATCAAATTTCCATGCACAGCCACCAACACACAGGACATGGGTGGTGTGGACGTTCATGTTAACTCTGAATGCAATCAGCAGTACACAGGGCAAGCACCCCTTTACTCGCTCAACAAAATAATTCATAATAAAATAGAAAGGATGAGGGTAGAGGCATATGCCACTTATAAAGGAAGTGAGAAACCTACCAACATTTTACATTTTGCAGCTTTTAGATATAATTTGTATATGTGTGCGCATGCGTATTTATCGGCATGCACATAGGCATGCATGTGTATGGCAAGCATGGGAAAGTCTACACTGTTACCACTCCACCTTGCTTGAGACAGAAACTCCTGCTCCCACTATGTATATCAGGTTACTTGGCCCATAAGCTTCTGAGGAATTCTTCTGCCTCTGCCTGTCTTGCCATAGAATGTTGACATTACCAATCTCTACCATGCCTGGCTTTATTTAGATGTGGGAGTCTCAACTTAGTTTCTCATGTTTTCACAGCAAGCACTTTATATCTCTTCCTAGCTCATTTTGTGGATCTTATCTGGACCCTGATATATATATATATATATATATATATATATATATATATATATGGGTATTTCATATATACATATGAATATACATATATATGTATATATATGTATACATATATACATATAATATGGATCCATATATATTTTATGGATCAGGAAAATGTGATCCAACATTCTCCAATGCTGAGAAGTGATCACTTTAGGCCTGGTATTGGTAATGAGATTAAAAAGAAAATTCATCTTCAGACACTTAGATTCATATATTGAAACTTTCAATTCATTTCAGATACTTAGCTTTCAAGCCATTTTCCTTATTAAATGCAAGGAAGCATACAAAATCAATATTCAGATTTCCTTCCTGGCAGCACAATCATTTGGAGCCTCCAAATGATTTTTTCAGAAATGAAATATGTAGTGGTAAATTAGTTAAACCACTTTGACTTGAAGCAGGGCACATGCTCTGCACCCATCCAAGAGCTCTCTCATGAAAGAAGGAAACACACACACATACACACATACACACACCAATTTTGATACGAGTAGCTCAATGACTGGGTACTTCTAAACCTCCCCACGGTTAGCAAGCATTCCCCTCCAGTATTCATGAGTTAACATCTTTTAAAATCTATATTTCATCTCTGCTACCCTAGGCCCAATCGGTAACGCAGCCCCTAGGGCTACTTCCCCAGGTTCTTACATGCCATAGGTTCTTGAAGTTTCATCTCTCTGTTTTCCCATCGCGGCAATTTTCTTCTTCTTTCCCCCTCTCTCAGTCCCTTGCCTGAGCAATCTAAAAGACCTCCTACCCCATCTCCCTGCCCAGCCATTGGCTGTAGAACAATTCTTTATTATCAAGCTAAGCCAGCTGGGGGCAGGGATCCTTGGATCTGGAAGTGCAGCTTTGGGAACAGAATTCAGGCAAAGCATTAGAATCAATCCCTAATAGAAGTAGATGAATAACATATAAGTTACTTCTGCTGAGAGAGAAATGGCTTACTTTTATAATTACATGCATGCTGCTGCAGACCCTCTTGGGCCATTTTGAACATTTTTATAATTCCATACTGATCTGCCATCTCAGGTCCAATGTTATGTACAAAATAGGGAAGAGTTTTGTTAGTTCTCAAAGACAGGTTTTTAAATCTATCCATTTGATTCCATATTCATAATTTGTATCCTTACAAAAATGGGCCAAGTTTGTGTGTATGATTCATCAACTGACAGACTTTTGCCCTAAAAGGCCATCTGTGCTCTCTTATTGCATGCCAAGATAAGACAATGTTTAAAACAGACCTGGATAAATTCAGTCAACAAAATACTCTAGCCTTTGTTCTCTGGCACAATTAATCAGACAGATGTGACTTGGGAATGAAATTTGTGAAAAATAATCTTACCAGATAGGTGGAGGGCATTGGTACTATTCAGGAAACTGAAGATATATTCTGTAAAATCATCTGGGGAAGGCAAGCCTTTTCTCCCCAGACAAACTCCTTGGAGTGACAGAGCGATGATGGTTGCGGCCAGCTGAGGAAGTGTCTTTTCATCAGCACCATTGCTGCCGTCAATGCCAGATTCCCTCTGTAGAATCTTAGTTTCCACACACTACAGCCAAAAACAAGGAGGAAATGTTAACCTCTGGAATTCCATTGAGGAATGACATATCTAAAAGAAGGTTAGTTTGTAGGAATGATATCACTCTACTACCTGAAGGGGAACTCGATTTGGGAAATGTTTGACTTGTTCAAACCTAATCCCACCCTCCTGCATCTCAGGCATTTACCCTTCCTTATGATTGTCTTAACGATATACTTTCTGAAGTACATGTTCACTCTTATAGCTTGCATCCTTTCCCTTGATGAATTTTCTTCCAGATTCAAGGATTCTTGTAGGCTAGAAGCATCCTAGCATTGATGCACACACTGGGACCTGCAATGATTAATCTTGTCAATTTGATGAAGTTTACCATTGCCTGGGAGAAGGATTTCTAAGCATGTCCATGGGAGAGTAACTTGATGAGGTCATCTGAGATAGAAAGAGCCATCCAATGTAGGTGGTCTCACTCCCTACGGCTGGGATTCTAGGCTGTATAAAAAGGACAACACAGGCTGATGAGAAGTATTCATTGCCGTCTTCCTACTGGCTGTGAGACTGAGAGACAAAGTGTTTCATGCCCCTACTGCCTTGATGTCCCTGTCTTGATGGACTGTACTTTAACTATGAGCCCAAAATAAATTTATACTTTCTTAAATCGATCTCATCAAAGTATCTTGTCATAGTAATAGAAAAGTAACTAAGACACAACCTTTACTTCTACATCTCCCTTGAACCCAAGCTCACTGTGTATTCACTACAGTGAGTAGTCCACTCTAACATAGCATCTGTATTCTTTGAATTCCTATGGAACATAGGACATGTGGCATTCTTGTGTATTCATTTTTCCTGATTAAATTATGTTCATCTGACAAGGTAGAATTTTACCATAAATACTATTATTGATCTCTTTACTTATTAAAATAAAATACCTGCTATGTGCCATGTTCCATGGCACACTATCAACATTTACTATCAATGAAATAGAGTGTATTGGCTCATCCAAAAAGGATACAAGCATGGGTTATTGTGTCAACATTCACTTCTTGTGACTTTGAAGAAGGAATAAAAGCCTATTGAGTTAATCTCTCTGAGGTCTGGTGGTGAGTTTGACAGGAGTCTACTCACAGATGTAGTGGGAATCTGGGGGTGGAAATTAGGAGCTCATGCAAGCTGAGCAAGTGTCCAACTCTGGGCTTCATCCCCAGCAGTGTGACCACATTGTTGATAAATTCTAGAAAGTACTATGAGAGAAAGAAACAAGTTGAGAAATAACAGCATGACCCTCATGGCGATGTAAATTTTTCATAGGCAGTAAAAAAGAATGTTACAGCCACAAGGTTCTGTTGAGGGTAGAATTTTTTTTTACCTAAGAAGTCCTTACAGTACAATCAATATCTTCCAGAAGAGGCAAGGCTAAGATGAGGTAGAAAACAACAGAAAGACCCACAAAAGTAACAGCACTTGGGGATTGATTGAAGACAATGAAATGCAGTTACTTATCAAGGTGATACTGAAGGAACGGGGTGGAATTTATATTCTGGTCTTGTAGCATGGCTGGATGACGACACTAACATATAAAACCACTTCTCCTAGAAGTTGGTTGAGGATCATCTAGAATGGCTACTAGGGATCTGACCTGTGGAAGTCAAGTCCTGTGCATTTTAAGAGCTAGTACTGCAAGGGATAGGCTGGGGTGTAACTCCTGTGCTATCTAGAACAAAGCATCAGTCTGCAAAGAGATGTCACCAGCCTTCTGCAAAGGCTAGACTGACTGACTACCTAAGTCACTATGGGTAAATAGACTACAGGAACTGTCCAGAAGTCACATACATACATTGGTATCTTTGGGAGATTACTGTGCTAAACCCTAGAAAAGTACAGGACAGTAGGTTATTTCTTGATAACCAGATGAAAAAAAGTTTTCTGTGTCCTGTTATTTTATTCTCTATAGATGTTTGATCTTACAAATACTGCAAAGGCTAAATATTGACCATGTGGGCGGCATAACTAGAAACTCACTGCTACCCACCATTTGCCTTTAAGTACTTGTCTTAGTCAGGGTTTTTATTCCTGCACAAACATCATGACCAAGAAGCAAGTTAGGGAGGAAAGGGTTTATTGAGCTTACTTCCACATGGCTGTTGATCATCAGAGGAAGTCAGGACTGGAACTCAAGCAGGTCAGGAAGCAGGAGCTGACGCAGAGGCCATGGAGAGATATTTCTTACTGGCTTGCTTCTCCTGGCTTGCTCAGCCTACTCTTTTATAGAACCCAAGATTTCCAGCCCAAGGATGGCACCACCCACAAGGGGCAAGAGAGGAAGAGGAAGAGAGCGAGAAAGCAGGAGAGGAAGCAAGAGAGAGGAGGGGCCGGGCAGTATTGGCACACGTCTTTAATCCTAGCACTTGGGAGGCAGAGGCAGGCAGA
>JADRCD010189190.1:15434-30868 GCA_019843815.1 Montemys delectorum
GAGGAGGAGGAGGAGGAGGAGGAGGAGGAGGAGGAGGAGGAAGAAGAGGCGGCAAACCGCCCCTTATAGTGTGAGATGGAGCTATCTGTGGGGCAGGGCATTCCTGGCTGTGGTCAGATGACTGGGGGTAGGGTCCAGCTAGAATGCTTGGAGCTTGGGGCATTGTCTGTGTGACAGAACACACATCTCCTGCGGGGGCTGTGAGACGCTGGGACTAAAAAAGGAGCCAGGGACCCAGGAGTCATGGCCAAACTCCTTCTGTCCCTTGCAAGCAGAATTATTGCACACTGGGTCACCAGA
This sequence comes from Montemys delectorum, assembly GCA_019843815.1. Classification (NCBI taxonomy): domain Eukaryota; kingdom Metazoa; phylum Chordata; class Mammalia; order Rodentia; family Muridae; genus Montemys; species Montemys delectorum. Next base: position 15,735 of record JADRCD010189190.1, read on the forward strand.
GTTCCAGACTTATACTCAACTGGGCCCAGGTTGCCTGAACAGTGTGTGGTATAGGCAGATGTGTGTAAATGTGTATGTGTCCTGAGTGTGACCATGTGGAAGTCAGAAGTCAATGTTAACAATCATCGTCTATCTTTATTTTCTGAGACATTATCTGTCAATAAACCTGAAGCTTGCCATTTTGGCTAAACTGACTGACCACAAGTGACAAATAACTGCCTTTTCTCCTCCAACCTGGAGATTGCAGGAGTAACTGTAACCCCTGGCTTTTGCACAGGCACTAGAGACCCAAATGCAGGTGTTCATGCTGGTGCTTCCAGCATTTTGCCTGCTCAGCCATTTTTCCAACCCTATATGATGCTGATGCTAATGCTGATGTTGATAATAATAATAATAATAATAATAATAATAATAATAATAATAATTAATAAACAACGTTGTGTTCAGATATCTTTGTTTGCTGAAACTTCCCATTGTACACCAGAAAGTATGATTGAAAGGCAAGCATTTCTAGAATAGTAATGAAGGTAGGTGCCCATGTCCTGAGAGTTTAGGCTGGGGGTAGAGGAGAAGGAGCCTGGACACACAATGCTAAGCAGCACAGTAGCTGCTGTTTGGGGTTGAGTATTGCAAATAATACTTTTGCAAGTGATTTCATTAATGAGATCACTAATGATAAATTGTCTTTTAAACTGTTTCTGCTTTCTTCCCTGGCCAGAAGCCATGACAAATGGACACATGGCCTTCAATCACTATATATTCATCTCTTGAATGTGGATCAAAAGCTTTGAGTCATTGTTATTCAGGAGATGAGAGCAACTCTGTCACCTGGCCTGCCTACCCACCCACCCACCAGCTTCTGATTAAAAGTCATCTGCCATTTAGTCATTCCATTTCCACTTGGACTTTTAGACTATGTCACTTACAACCCTGGAGTTAAACCAGAAGTATTTATCTCTCTTAGAAGTTCACCCATGTCCTAGGAATAAGTGGCAAAACTAAGAACAAGCCTACAGCTTAGCTGTTCCTCACTTCTTACCTGGCTACTGAAAGTGCCAAAGTACTTCCTGGTGAAAGCCAAGATGTCATTGGTCTCCTTCTCTGAAAGGAAGTAGGAGTCTTCATCCTGCCTGAGGCTGAGTAGGCTGTGTAGGTAAAACTCATATTCTCTGTTGCTCATGTTGAGCTTGGAAGAACAGATCTCTTCCTGATGAATGATGTAATAGAGGAGAAGGAGAGAAACTCTCTGGGCCACCTCCTCTCTCAGCTCATCCTCCAAATCTCCCCCAGCTATGAATAACAGTGCATCTGGTTCCAAACACTGTAAAGGAAGGTAAGAGAGAAAGAAGACAAAGCCAAGCTTTATACAAGACTTTGAATTATTACCCACACAAGATTTCAAGTGTTTATGCCTTGTGAGTGCAGGGCAAAGTGCAGGGCAAAGCCATCAGTCCCTGCAGCTACATTCATGAGAAAGTGAGTCAATGGTGAGACTTTTGTCTGACCACCATATCATCCTGGGGACCTCTTCTGTAAGTGAGTGAGCTCATATAAAGTAGTCAGATATACGAAAGTTACAGCAAGGGAGTGGGGCAGTTGTGGGCTAAAATCAGTTCCTTAAATCAGTGGGCATGGCCTTGAAAGGATCTGAAATTTTCAGTTAAAATCCTAAGCATCTAAGACAGATGAAGAGGGGAATGTCTGGGGATGGGTTTTAAGGAATGTCATTGTTTCAGAGTCTCTGAAAATGGAGCATATATTGCCTAGAAGAATAGGAACAATAAGGGACTGAAGATATTGTGCTATGCACATACCAGAATATGTATCTGTGTCCATGTGATCCTATAGAGTTACATTAGAAGAGACCCATTGCCTTTGATTAAAGGTTGGAAAAAAAGAGGATCAATATGCCCTAATGACTAGAAGTTTCCCAACTAGAGGTATTTCCCCTCCTGGAAGCTATGCAGGATTCTAAATTCCAGTATGAGTGGGTTAATTTTATAGGGGTTATTTGTGTTAATCCCAAAAATGGAAGGAGAAAAATAAATGACCCAAATCACCATGGAATGCAAGCAATTGATTAGAGCAAGGTTTTTTGTTTTGTTTTGTTGTTTTTTGTTTTGTTTGTTTGTTTGTTGTTGTCATTGTTGTTGTTGTTGTTTCTGCTGCTGCTGTTGTTGCTGTTGTTCATATACTAGGGCTGCCTCCTACTAAGGCGGGTTTTGAGAGGTCAGGCTTGGATGTGAGGAAGACAAAGTTTTTATAGAGCTCAAGGTAGAGAGTTTCCAAATGGGAGATTTGGTGGACAAAATAGTTAGGATTACAGGAGCAGAAAAATAAGCACAACACGTCAGTCCCTCCTGAAACAAAGGTGAGGTTGTAAGACACTACATTTTGAAACAAAGACATGGTTCCTGTTTCCCGGAACAGGCAGTGCAGAACCATTTGTAGTTAAAGTTACAGGTTGGGCAGAGCATAATCCTTAAAAAACAGAGGTGAACAGGAATGTACCTAGTTTGTCTTTTTTACTATAAAATAGCCTTTAAGCCTAAGATGGAGGCAGGCTAGTTCTTCACGTAATCACACACAATGTGAGGCCATTAAAACTCCATCCAGGGGCTGAGAACACAGGGCCATTGCCAGAGCTCTTATCTATCATGCATAAAGCTCTAGGTTCAATTCCCAGAATTAAAAAACAGAAAATATTCCAATTATTCTTAGACAGAGGGGTGGGGGGAGCCAGGATTAGGACCAAACTGTTCATTTTTTAAAACTACAACTTGAATGGCTTATTTTAAATGCCTCATTGTTCTCAGATACCTCATACTGATTTTTCTAATTCCATTTTACCTTCTCTGAAATTCAATAGCACCACCTCAGTCTTTCTTTCCCCAGACACTGAGAGATACAAACACACTCCTTGCTTTCCTAGTTTTCCACAGAATGTGAGCATGACCTATCAACAATATGTCTTAAATTAATGAAGATACTCAACAACAAAGCCAAATTCTGTGGTGAACCAGAATGGATGACCTTTCCCCACCCCCACTGGCTTTTCATAAAGGACAAGAAAATATTTCTATACATCTTACAAAAGAATATTCAGGAGAGCCAAGCCCTCTCCTATTAGTTTCCCTTCTCTTCAGTTTCCCAGAGCAAGAGAATGAACAGCCCAAAGATGCGGCATTCTTAGACTGAGCATCTCTGAGCCATGGAACAGATAGAATTCAAGTGGAAGCCAAACAGCCAAACCCTTACAATGTACTAAAAATAAGATAAAACCCCCACTCCCTCCTCTTCAGCCCCAAACATGGAGAACAGTCTTCTCCATGAATGCTCACCCAGCAAAACTAATATTCAGCCAGCCTTAATGAGGCACTTCATGTCATTAAAGGAGACCATGGCCCTGCAGCAGATTCTCAGCGGAAATTAATAAGATCTGACTCCTGGTTATTTCCCGTGGGATGTCTGTTGTTACTATCTATATCTATTATTGTCATCACAGACGAGCTGCCTGTTATAACACATCTCCTCTGGGAGCCATTGGGTGTTTTAATAATTATGGCATTATTTATCATTCACAAAGAGCAGAGAAAACAAGACCCTTTCTGTCACAAGAAGGACACAACCAGAAAGTATTTGGAAATGCACGCGCTCACCCCATCCTCAGTCCAGATCTCTGTGGGACTGAGAAAGCCAATCCAGATTGACTTTGGAAGCAGACACGCACTTCTGGTTCGCTTACACATGCTTTCATCTATGTATCTATAGGTTTTTCCTTTAAAACCTCCTTTATCTGGGATGGGGCGACAAAGAGGGATTTCGTCGGCAGTTATTTTAAGACCCAGGTTTCCAGGTTCTCTTCCACAGTGAGACTTGATGGGCCTCCTCCAGGGACCCCAAACATAAAACAGTGGAACCTGATAGGTTGTTGTAGGACCCTACAACAACCAAACCCTGGGATTCACAGTCCGTCTCCCCCGCCCCCCCCACCCCCAGTTTCATGCTAAAACAATCTGGAGAAGGTTGCAAGGATGGAGGGTGGGTTTAAAAGGTCGGGGAGATGAATGGGACTGGGGTACATGATGAAAAATTCACAAAGAATCAATAAAAGGGGGTGAAGGAGGGGGAGAAGGAGGAAAGGGAGAGGGAGGGGAAGAGAAAAGGGAAACTAAACATCGTAATCATCAACAACACAGCCATCCTAGGCAAATCAAGATTGAGCCTGGGAAGGAGGAAGTCTTAATGCAGTAACTGTGTGAGCTGCACAACCGATTCTGGTGAGGAGTGGGGGTAGGGTTCACTTGTTAGGTCAGGAGAAGGAAAACTGTAGGAAAGGCTCTGGAATAGGTCTCAGGAGTCATGGGAACTGTTTCCAACTCCAAACCCGGCGCTTCTCTCCTGTAGCTCTGATTGCTTGCTGCTAATGATTATCAAGGCAGGAACACGGGGGCCACGCAGACGTTAATAAACTAACTGACACCCAGGAGTGCACACTTGGGAACTGAATGTCAGATAAATATCAGAATGCTGTGATCGTCTCACGGAAGATCAATAGCCTCTGTCTAACATCGTCCGTGGTCACTGCAGGGCAAAAATAAAAAGGATCTCAGGAAAGCAGAAAGGAAGAAGGGCCAAGCATTCATGAGCAAGCCAGAGCCCCGAAAGAAGCAGAGACGGTCTAGAAAGCTTAAACACTATTTTCCCAACGAAATAAAACAACCAACCCTTGTGAATGGGTTGTTGTAAGGCACATTCAGGACACTACTGCATCACGCTGCACTTCCTGCAAGCAGATGAGCTTTGCGTGTCATTGCATTGTGATAAAACTATCTGTATGTGATCCACTGTTCCCTTTGGAAGGATTCTTAGTACCATACCCCACTTTATTTTACTAACCAGCTTGCAGTCTCCTTGTGTCCCATCTGTTCTCTGTGGACACCCAGTCCTCTCCAACAGAATTTTGATGAGGCTTTGTGGATGGTTGAAGGACCGGTGGTCACCAGCAGAGAAGACCCTCAGAACTTCTAGCAGGCTTTGGCTCCCAGCTCTGCTGTTATCCTGAGTGAGGGCTTTGCCGGTCTCAGTAGCGGAAGCAAAGCTGAGAGAGTGGGACAGGAGGACCATCCATACTGAGAGATTTGTCCAGAAGCACATGTCCACTCTTTGGTTTGAGTTGCCCTTGTGGTGAGTGGGAGGCTTCGTGCAGGATAAACTTACAACCAGATGAATTCCTGTGATAGAAAGGAAAAAATAAAAACTTCAAGACTTTCAACATGTTTGAAATGACTCACTAATTGGGTGCCTGAGCTGATTTGCAACAACAGGGGGCCTGGATGCGGCTTGTAACCCCAAAGGCCAGACAGGAAACTTCCCAGCTCACAGTCAAATGGTTAAATGAGGGTACACTTTCCTTGTCTGCAGTCAGTGCCTGGCTCAGGACCCAGAGTGAGCTGCAACACCATAACAAAATTCTGTGCAGTCAGTGGAGAAAATTAAATACACTTCCAATATCACACTGAAGTCAGAAGCCTTTGAGGAGGACAATGCCCTAGAGAAAAATAGTGACATTCAAGAAACACTAGTTAGTTTTTAGCTTAGTAAAACCATCCACCAAGACACTGGAGAATGAACTATCTCTGAAAAATTCTAAGACCCCAGAAGGATGATAAATCTACTTACTAAATAGTCTCTGAGAGGATGAGAAGTCACTTTAGAGTCAATCAGAATTTATGGAGAAAACAAAGTCTTGAATTGATTGTTTAAGGAGTGCAAAATGTTAACAGCATCTCTTGTAGTATCCAGAGACGACCCAATACTGACCTCCAGGGTAGTAACAAGATGCTGAGATTATTTTCATGACTTAAACAACAGTTTCAGAATCTTATGTTCGCATTTTAAAAAGAGACATAACAACACAGACCTTTCTAAACCCAGCACTTACCTCAAGAAAGAGAAATGGTTATTTATCTCAGGCTCCCTGGGCCTTTAAATTTCTGAGAGCATTTTGTGGTCCCACAGTTCTCTGTTTTAAAATTCCTTGACTGTGTGCTGGGAGCTGGAGAGGATTATTTCAGCTCAGAGACATTTCTAGTTGCTATGGAGAGAGCTGCTCAGAAGGTAAAAATGAAGGTGGATGAAAGCAGACAGTTGCTAGCTGACGGATTTGCAGGATAATCAAATAAATGTGGTTGAGGAATTACCCTTTTGTATCAACAGTTAGCACATTATTTTAAAATTATCTATAGTCATTTGCCTTCCAAGGGACAGAATCTAGGTCAAAAAGTTTTAAATAAAATTCTGCCTTGCAAAGTGAAAGAGATTAGTGTTAGATACGGCATTTTCCTGAACAACAGATCACTGTTCAACTCAGGCTTAAACCAAGAGTTGACAGAAAGAGTGGCCCTTTAAAACTTTGTTTCACAACTTGCTAAAAGACTCGAGGATTTCATAAATAATGGTCTAAACTAAAAGTACTTGTGAAAGGAAACACACTTCTTACCTGAGAAGTAAGTAGATACAAATGGGAGACATGTGCTAATCACTCATTGTATATGGAAACTGGGTACAACCAACTAAGATAACCAGAGTTCAATTTAACTACCCATTGGGTACATATTTTTGTCTCAAATGTCAAAGAAAGGAACTTAACCTTTTCTTTTTCTCATAAGCACCATGGTGGTAGTTACTGGAGATAAAGGCTAGAATCCCCAAGAAGCAGGAAATTAGACCAAAGTTAAGACTGTCAAACTGAAGGTTGAGCAAGGGCTGAAGAACCAGAAGGCTTTGGGCTTTGGACATTGGACCAAACTCCCTAAAGGCATATGCTCATCATCTGTGGCTGTCCCTCCAGTAGGAACGACCATGTAAAAGGCTTGGGTTATCCAGTATCAAGAGCTTGGTTAAAAGACCATTAAAGAAGTAATAGTTCACTGCTTGTGCAATATAGCTGACCTTAATCTCTTCATTAATTAGTCCTGTTACAAGGAGCAGAGCAGATCTTCAAATTCATTCAACTCCCAAGCATCACCTGCCCCTCACTCCAAGACTAGTTTCTGGTGTGCTCGGACCAGGACTCTCAAGACTACCAGAGCACTTTCACCCATTCCATAGTTCCCTTTAGCCAGTGTCCAGCCTGAAAGTCCCACATGGTTTTAAGTTCTCTGATTCTGGGTATAGCTTACAACTTTGTGCTCACCCTACCTGTTTCTCTAGTAAGCCTAAAATTAATCTTTCTTAACTGTGTTTCCACTTTCAATACAGACTAATTTCCAGGAAGTGAACTTCATGTGTTTACTAACTCCATAACAAAGGAGATTATCTACTTTTGATGGAAATATGTGAGATATTTGGCTCATATTAGGAACCCATCTCATCTGATGCAGTCAGTATTTCCTAATTTATAGATGCTTATTTGTAATTTGTATAATTTATATGTACAACTTTATATATGTGATGGTTTTATATGCTTGGCCCAGGGAGTAGCACTGTTAGGAGATGTGGCCTTATTGGAGTAGGTGTGTCACTGTGGGCATGGGCTTTAAGACTCTCATCCTAGCTGCCTGCAAGCCAGTTTTCTCCTAGCTGCCTCTGGAACAAGAGTGAAACTCTCAGCACCTTCAACCCCACATCTGCCTGATGCTGCCATGCTCTCTGCCTGATAATGGACTGAACCTGTAAACCTGTAATCGAGCCCCAACTAAATATCATCCTTATAAGAGTTGCTCTAGTCGTGGTGTCTGTTCACAGCAGTAAGATCCTAACTAAGACAATGTATGTTTGTATGTATATTTTATGTTTGTGTAGTTTGTAGAAACTATGGTGCAAAGGGGGAACTGAGTCTGGTTGATTACCCCATCATTTAGTTCAGTTATTCGCTTCCTCATATGTCTTGAGCTTCACACTTCTACCATACAGTGTATTTACACGTGTTTTACAACTGAAAGAACTTAAAGGGATCTATTAAAATGGAAGAGACAAGTGATTTAAAATGAGACTCAAACAAGGCTGAACTATCCAGTCCTGGGGTTCCATGTAGGTATCCAAGTAAGCCACTGTAGGGGCTGAATCTTATGTCTATAAAAATCTTGGATTTACATATTTATTATGACAGATTTTAAGGCATATGTATTGAGAGTCCTGATAATTCACACGGGTGTACATTTTGATACTATACCATGGCAGAAGATGCTGCTCTACCTAGATACCCAGTTGCTCCTATAAAGGAGTATCTCTGGCAATAATCTGGGGTGCAATAGCAATGAGCTACTTCTAGGCCACTTTCTCCCATATTCACTCTGTATTTCTCACTTCCCTCCTTACAAACACTAGCCCTTCTAGATGGCACTTGTGGTACTGTCTCTTAATGTTTTAGCCTCTTCCATGCATAAGTATTGTGCCTGCTTTAGCTTCTATCATGAAAGACCAGTTAAATGCTCAAAACTCATTACAGTACTCTTCAGAAATGCTTAGCACCACCCAGCTAGTGTACATCTCCAGCAATCTAAGGCTGTCTGCACCAGGGTGGGTGCATGCCCTTCCAGGCACCTGTGTCCCAGGGTTGGTACATGCCCTTCCAGGCACCTGTGGGTTGCCATGTTACCCATTGCTTGTTTGTCTTTTTTTGATTTATTTATTTTTATTTTACGTGTATGTGTGTGTGTGTTTGTTAGTATCTGTATACAAACCACATGTGTGCAGGTGGCCACAGAGGCTAGCAGAGGGCACCAGATCCCCTGGAGCTGGAGTTGCAAGCTGTTGTGAGCCACCAAGTGTGGGTGCTGGAGCCAAACTCAAGAATTTTTGGAAGAGCAGTAAGCTCTCTTATCTGCTAAGCCATCTTTCCTGCCTGTCAGCCATAATTTCTAAGTTCCCAAATTATATGTGGATAAAAGGTAGAACTACAATTCAGGAGACAGATGGTTTCCATGAGACTATACTGCAAAGGTAATAATATACCATGATTTAATTTTTGCTTTCTTGCCCCTTTAGCCCAAATGATTTCAGAGAAAGACAATTAGAAGATAAAAATTTTGGGCTAGAGAGATGGCTCAGTGGTTAAGAGCACTGATTGCTCTTCTGGAGGTACTGAGTTCAATCACCAGCAACCACATGGTGGTTCATAACCATTTGTAATGGGATCTGATGCCCTCTCCTGGTATGTCTGAAGACAGCTACAGTGAACTCATACATAAAATAAATAAATAAATCTTTTTTAAAAACCAACAACAACAAAAAAAAAAGAAGAAAAAAATTTCACACAAATATAATTTAAGGTTTACTCCATTAATACTTGCTAATCGTACTTATTATTGGGTGGTAGTTGAATTAAATAATTTTCTTTTTCTAAATGGTTTTCTCCAAGTATGTGTTAGCTTTCATCACTGTAATGAAATATTAAGAGAGTAACTTAATAGAGAACAGTTTATTTTGTCTCACAGTTCCATGGTTACTTGGTTCCATTGTCCTTGGCCAGCAAGAGGTACATGGGGTAAAATGTCCCAACAGGAAGTATGGCACACTAACCTCATGGTACTCAGAAAGAAAAGAGGAAAAGAGAGAGAGAAAGAGAGAGAGAAAAACTCTTTAAAGACACCCCCCTATTAACCTTTCTCCAGCCCACTCTACATCCTGACAGCCCCATGCAGCTATGAGCTCAATAAAGTGATGCACTGATAAGGTCAAGCATGCTCACCACCCGGTTAACATCTCCCCAGCAGTATCCACTGTGGACCACATTTCACCAGCAGCATCCACTGTGGACCACACCTCCTCACTAGCAGTATCCACTGTGGACTACACCTCCTTACCAGCAGCATCCATGGTAGACCACACCTCCTTATGAACCTGTATAGCCACTCCAGACTATTACAGAGTAGGAGCCCACTATACAACCAAACGGGGTGCTACAAGCAGCGACTAGTCGTACACTTCTCTATGACACTGCAAACTCATAACATTTCCAATACTTAGAAAACTATCAAGTTTTATGGAATTTAGCTCTATGAGTCACCTTGCCTTTGGAAGCTGATAGTAAATGATAAAAGAAAAAAAGCTTGATAGAAAAAAACTATCAATTTTGTGTGAAACTCTCCAATGGTGTATCTTTCCAATGTAGAAATTAGGCTTGGTTACAAATTAAAATTTGTAAAAGAAAAACAACAACAACAAAACACACAGACACACATACATACACACACACACACACACACACACACACACACACACAAAACAACAAAAATAAACCATAACCAATTGAATAGGTTCAAAACATCAATTATTCAATAAAGATAAAAACCAAAGATAAAAGTGATTAACTGAGATAGTTTGGGTCTTCACTCTTTGTTCCTTTAATACAATTACAATTATATATCTATTTCTGGGTTCATTGTTTATCTACAGCATTATGTCAGTCTTGTTAGATGTTATCTATTTTATCTTGGATGATATGTATCTGTCATCTTGAAAGTTCGATTCTCAAAGAATGTAAAATGCTGTCCATGTTACCCATTTTGTTGCTGGCTCCATCTTTGGAATTTAGGGTAAGACCAATAAACTCCCATTTTCTGTGAAAGCACTTTCAGGTTTTTCACTGATTTGAGCCAAATGTCAACCCAAGTACAGCTTGATGCAACAATGACATGTATTTTATTTTATTTATTTCATTTTATTGCAACACTGTTTCTTTAAGTGACATTTTCAGGCAAAGGAGAAACTAGCAAAAAACAGAAGGCTGGTGTTAGGAGGAGTAGTGCTTTCAATTTCACAGCTACTCTCTGAGTCACTGGGGATGAGCCTCCACATAAACAAGGTCTGTTCTGGGCTTCTGTATGACAAATTGACATGAAATAAGTAACAGCAAGATGCATGACTTAACTCACTATCTTTGTGGGTCAGGAATCCTCAGCTTCATAGTGTCAACGATTTTAGCCAGGGCTGGGTTTCAAGCAAACATGAGTGTTAGGAAATAGTGGAATCTAACCGTAGTAACCTCTGCATTATAGTGGTTAAAGGTGAATCCCTGGTCCAACACACACTTGGTGGACTACCACAGGGTTCAGCTCACCATGAACTTACCTAGGGCCATAACGTCGTCGTACTACAGGTAGATCGATAAGATGTTACAAGTCTGTGCGACATTCCAAGAGAGCATGTTTGTCACTGGTTGCCTTTCCTGGGGTAGGAATGGATGAGGCATTGTGCCATCGATTGATCATACTCCAAGTTTACCCAACTCTAAATCCCCTGGATTAGTTGCAAATACCACCAAAATATAGCTTAACATTAATATCTATTCAGAATCTTAGTAATAAAGTAAAATATTGGGGATTTTTTTGTTTTTAATTAAGTCTTATTTGCTTGATTCTAAAATTAAAACAAACAAAAATTAAACAAACCCTATTGCACCTTTCATACCCTTTTGTAACCTCTTCAGTGCCGAAGACAGCTCAGTTGGTAACATACTTGCTTCATGAACACAAAGATTTAAGTGTAAACCCCAGAAATGAATGAAAAACTACATATGGCAATGTACTTGTAATGCAGAGCCAGAAAAAAAAAAAAAAAAAAAAAAAAAAAAACAGGCAGAAAGGCTCCTGGACTTGCTGGCCATCAACCTAGTGAATAAGGTAGAATTTGATTAATGCATTGTCAAACATTAATTTGATTAAGGTATTGTTTCCACACACATGTGCACACTGTGTATACTTACATATACACACACAGAGACATATATACACAGACAGACAGTCAGACACACACACACATACACACATACACATACACACACAAAATTCCCCTGAATGAGCCTCCTGGGTGCTGGGATTACAGGTATGTACCACAATGGCTAAAAATTAATATTTTATTATTTGAAAATTTAGCACCACAAACATTGATATGGTTCAGATGTAGTATTTCCCCTGAGGGCTCATTACTGACAGCTTGGTCCCTAGAGTATGATACAAGTATTACAAGATGCAGTGAAACCTTTAAGAAGTAGGGCCTAGTGGGAGAATCTTAGATCATGGGTGTCCTTGGTGGAATGTCGGGGGACTTGTTTTAATTACCTTTTCAGTCATTATGATAAAAATAACCTGACAAGAGAAATTCAAGGAAGTAATATTTTGTTTTGACCCATAGTTTGAAGGTTTAGTCCATCATGGTGGGTGTCTTAGTTAGGGTTTTACTGCTGTGAACAGACACTATGACCAAAACAACTCTTATAAAGACATTTAATTGGGCCTGGCTTACCAGTTCAGAGTTTCAGTCTATTGTCATCAAGATGGGAACATGGGGGCTGGAGAGATGGCTCAGCAGTTAAGAGCACTGACTGCTCTTCTGAAGGTCCTGAGTTCAGCAACCACATGGTGGCTCACAACCTTCCGTAAAGAGATCTGACACCCTCTTCTGGTGTGTCTGAAGACAGCTACTTACACATACTTACATATAATAATAAATCTTAAAAAAAAAAAAAAAAAAAAAGATGGGAACATGGCAGCAAACAGGCAGGCATGGTGCAGGAGGAGCTGAGAGTTCTACATCTTCATCTGAAGGCTGCTAGTGGAAGGCTGGCTTCCAGACAGCTAGGATGAGGGTCTTTAAAACCCGACAGGGCCACACCTTCTATTAGTGCCACTCCCTGGGCAGATTATATACAAACCATCACAATGGGCAAGGCAACATTAAAGTAGGCAGGCACATTGCATCCACTGTCAAGAAGCTAAGCGTGAGGAACACTTTTACTCAACTTACATTCTCCTTTTTTGTACAGTTCACATTCTCAGTCCAGGGAACTGACTACCCACAGTGGGCAGGCCTTCTGATCCTAAGTATTCTAATCAATATAATCACACATAGGGATACACAGGGACCCATCTCTCAGATGACTCAAGATCCTATCAAATTGACATTTGAGGCTAATCATCGCAGGATGGCTCAGAGAGTTTTAACAAATGAGCTTTGCTTTTGAAATACTCTGGCTTCTTGTCCTGAAATGGTTTCCTCTCTGCAAAGCCATCTACTGCCAGGTTCTCACTGAAAGTTGAACCAGAGGGGCCCACTCTGTCTCTAACTTTAAACCTCTAGAATTATGAGCTAAATAAACATTTTTATACATAAATTTTGCCTGCCTTGGGCATGTTATAGTAATAAAAGAAAGGCATGAGTTTATTTTTCAGACCAAAAATATTGCCATTTTCATGATTTTCTTAGAAAAATAGAACTCTTTTCTTCTTTTAAGATTTTTAAATTGATTAATGGATATATCAAATCACAGAACTTATGTTAAAATTTTCACCACTTAGATGGCATTCAAAATAAGGACACTTTTTAAAACATTCATGCTCAAATGTTGTTGAGAAAGAATGATCAAGACTGTATTAATTAAGTTACTAGCATTGATGACTATTCTAGAGTGAAGCCCTAAGGGCCATCAGAAAGAATAGAAACAGGCAACCTTAGGAGGTAGGAGGTAGGGGACCCTCTTGAATGTACCAGAGACCTGGGAAGGTGAGAGACTCTCGAGAATCAAAGGGAGGGACCTTAAAGGAATTGTCTGACAGTAGGGAGAGGGAACTTATAGAGTTCACCTCCAGTAGAAAGACAAGGTATCAAGTGGAGGGATGGGGTTGCCATCCCACAGCCAAAAACTCTGACCCAGAATTGATCCTGTCTAAAAGAAATGCAGGGACAAAAATGGAGAAGAGACTGAGGGAAAGGGTATCCAGGGACCAGCCCAAATTAGGATCCATCTCAAGGGAAGACATCAAGGCCTGACATTTATTACTGATGCTATGGTGTGCTTACAGACAGGAGCCTAGCATAGCTGCCTTCTAGAGACCCAACAAGCAGCTGACCAAGACATAAGCAGATACTTACACTCAACCAATGGACTGAAGTCAGGGAACTCTGTGGTTGAGTGAGGGAAAGGCTGGAACAAGTTGTAGAGGAGGGCAATCCCATAGGAAGACAGCAGTATCGACTAACCTGGATCCCCTTGATCTCTCAGACACTGAACCAACCAACCAGACAGTATACCCTAGCTGGTAGGAGGCCCCCGACACATATACAGCAGAGAACTGCCTGGTTTGGTCTCAATGAGAGAAGACACACCTAACACTAGAGGGACTTGAGGCCCGCGGGAGTAGGGAGGCCTGGCAGGGTAGGGGGGGGGGTGCGAGTGGGAACATCCTCTTGGAAATGAAGGAGGAGGAATGGTTTGAAGAACTGTCAGAGGGTGGACTGGGGGAGGATAATGAATGGACTGTAAAAAAAAAAGATTAAAGATAATTAAAAAAACTTGGTGGTATAATTTATAATGAAATTATAATTTATGTATTATAATTTATAATGATAATTGCATCTTGGAAAAAATATTTCTTATTCTGTGTTCAAAGCCACTAGAGTAAAATGTTCTTTGGAACAGAATTTTAAAGCTCTCTGACCTTGAATCAGGCCACGATGATAACAAAATGCTGTGTGATATTTGGGCTGTGTCTAAGAACAAATAAAAGTCTATATATTTGGAGACAAAAGAATACTGACTCCAAGTAGGATGCAATAGAAGTAGATGTACGCTATGTATCTGACACATTTATGCTTGTGGAAAATGTGTTCATCCCATACCAATGTTATCTAAGCTCCACAGTCTCACTGAAGAAAACATACCCCACAAAGCCCTGTGCTAGCTAATATCAATTGTCACTTTGACAAGACTGACAGCCACCTAGTCGACAAGCCTCTTCACATGTCTATGCTGAGTTATCTATATTGGGTTGACTGAAGTGGGAAGACTTGCTCTAACTGTAGGTGGCACCATTCCATGACTTGGGGTCATAGAAGGCATAAAAACAAACAAGGGAGGTGAGCAGAACTCATAACTCTGTTTCCTGACTGTGGGAACAGTGTGGCCAGCTGTCTCCTGCTCCTGCGATTGTGCCTTGCCTTACACACTAAACATGACAGATTGAACCCTCAAACTATGAACTCAGATGAGCCCTTTCCTCCTAAAGTTGCAATCGACAGGTCAGCTGCAGTCAACCCATTGAGAGCAGTAACTGGTTGGTGCAGCCCTCACCTCTTTGGCTCCTTCTCTAAGCTATCATCCCTTGCTTCTTTTTTTTTTTTTTTTTTTTTTT
>JADRCD010189192.1:10748-30791 GCA_019843815.1 Montemys delectorum
ATCTTCCAACAAGAGCTAATTAAATAAACTCCCAAACAAGAAATTCAAAAGGACAATTATAAGTATACTCAAAAAATCAAGAGGACACAAACTCTGAATGAATTCCAAGAGAACCCAATAACCAAATGAAATAGTGAAGTCAATGCAAGATCTGAACAAGAAATTCAGGAAGTACATGAACACACTGAGGCAAGAGCAACCTGCAATATTGGAAATAAGAAGTTCACTAAGATAAATTTAAAAGTCTATGGACAGTCTCCCTAAGAGAATATGAACCAAGGGGAGCACAGAGCACCTGGCATCACAGGTAAGTAAAAGAACAAGAATATTTTTGTCAATGAAAGACAAATAGTAAGATATAAATAGAAAATTAAACATCTACAGAATACTATAAAGAGTCCAAATGCATGATTCATTGGCATAGAAGAAGAATTCCATACCAAAAGTAGAAATCATTTTTAATAAAATCAGAGCAGACAAGTTTCCAAATATAGGGAAAGAGATGACAGTTCAGGTCATCTCAGGTACATGAGGCATGTAGAAAACTCAAAAGGTAACATCAAGAACCTTCCCACCTAACATCATAATAAAAACACCAAGTGTACAGAGCAAATAAGGACTAGTAAAAGCAGAGGAAGACACAATAAGTCATACATGGAAGTCAACACATCAAAGAAACAGCAAGTTTCACAGCAGAAAACATAAAAGCCAGGAAAGTGAAGGAAGATATTTCACGTTCTAAAAGACAACTACCACCATAAGCTAGTATACCCAACAAAACTGCATTTTGTACATCTCCCAAATGTCCCAGCTTTACTACTGATCGGTATTTATCCAAAAGATTCCAAATCAACACTCCATTAATAATTGTACATCAATATTTATTGAAGTATTATTCATAGTAGACAAGTGATGGAATAAACCAGTGTGTCCAACAGATGAACAATATAGATAACAAAAAATTGATGTTTGTACACAGCATAATTTATTCAGCCATAAAGAAGAAAGTTATGAGTCTGCATCTTGCAGGAAATTGGATGTAAATAGCAGCAAATTAAATTAGTCTCAGAAAGACAGTATCATATGTTCTCCCTCATTTGTGGTTCCTAGATTTTATATAGCCATATAAAGTCATACGTATGGGATGTAAAAGTAGAAATGAAATTATCTAGGGAAACAAAATGCACCATTATGAAGAGGACAGATGAGAAACAAACATGCTTGATGGACAATATCTTCTTTTATGACAATACCCTTAAGTAGCATTTACGTAATGCATACCCACGTACAATAAATATACACAATGAAATAAATACATGTATCAGATTCTAGCTTTTTATTATATATCAAAAACTTATTTAATAATATTCAAAAAAGAATATCAAGTAAACTATCATTTCTTTTCATGTGATTATCATTATTCCATTACAATAACATTGGAAAGAATAATTCTCAAGATGGAAAATATCTATAATATATTTTTAAGTTAAAAGGAGACCACAATGTAGTATGGTAGCACAATTATGTGTTAGCAGTTTCCTTAGAACTGAAGTATTCCTCCTAGAGGAAGAACAAGATTTGTAATACTTGGGAAGTAAACAAAACTCACAAATCTCAAGAAGTTTCTGAAACCGTTTCTTTTTTTTTTTTTTTTTTTTTGGTTTTTCGAGACAGGGTTTCTCTGTGTAGCCCTGGCTGTCCTGGAACTCCCTCTGTAGACCAGGCTGGCCTCAAACTCAGAGATCCGCCTGCCTCTGCCTCCCAAGTGCTGGGATTAAAGGTGTGCGCCACCATGCCCGGCTCTCTGAAACCGTTTTAAGTTTTAAAAGGTTATAAACACTTTAAACAGCTGCAGTAGAGAAGGACTCTCCGACTTCACCTGTGAACTGACAGTAACTCATGCCAGTAGCTCCAGGGTTGGGCCTTCTAGAAGCTGCTGTCACCTTGGCTACAGTGGGACTTCAGTGCTACAGCTGCCTTTGAGTCATGATGCTCCAGCAAGAAACCCTAGTGACTCACGGGTTTGCCATGTTGGACTTTAGTGGAAATGTGACGTTGCTATATGCAGCATTGACACCCATTCCTTGATACATGTTATCATCTATATTTTAATGATAATAATTATTTTTATGCACTTTATTGAAGAATCAAAGTCATTATGAAATTAAATTTAAAAATGAAGATTGGAAAATAGGTATTCTTTATAAGTCATCCACCTTAGTCATTAAGTGTCTCAAGTATATTTCCTATACTGCAAGACTTAAAGTGAAATTGCCAACATATCCATTTGTGGACTTATAATTTAAAAGACTTCTACCTAACTCCACTGCTGTCACACTGCAGCATATACTTAAGTATCTTTTGTGCCCCAGTGTTTAAATTATAATTTGGTGCTTACAGTGAATGTTTATAGAGAGTAAACATCACACACATACATAATCACATAAACAGATATCCACGCTTACGTTCCCACATACAGGGATTATATGTTATTTTCTGTTCTATATTAGAGAATGGTGCCTATTTCTTTTTTTAAAAGTAAAAGACATGTAATAAAAAGCAAAACTCAATGCTATAGATTTGGAACTGAGTAACGAGTTCGGTGAATGCCACAATTCTAAGTTGCAAAACAATATCACACTAATATTTTCAATTCGAAGGTTTCAACACGTGCTACACAGAGGAAAAAGTAAGTGCTTTAGCTGTTACATAGGCAAACATGATGGTGTCTCTAAATATGAAGCATGATTGATTCTTGCATCAGAATATGACAGGTTAAACACAAAATAAAATAAAAATAGTGAGAATACAATGTGTGTTAATATTTAAACAAACTCAATACTAACCATAAAGTTACATCTATCTTAGTTCATAATAAAAGCACTAAAATGGGCCTGAGAGATGATTCAGCTCTTAAGAGTACTGGCTGCTCTTCCTGAGGACTCTGCTTCAATACCCAGAATCCACACAAAAACTTACAAACATCTGTAATTTAAGTTTCAGAGAAACAAGGATACTCTTCTGTCCAATTCAGTCACAAGGCATGCAGTAGTGCACTAAACTTCATGTAGACAACATACACACCCACAATAAAATAAATAAAATAAAATAAAATAATTTTAAAATAGCAACAAAATTTGTAATTGTGAATTTTAAGAAACACTACAAGGACTTTAGGCCTTAAAGTGAAATTTCCCTTCCTATTGCTTACATTCAAATTTTTCCCAGTACTTATATTTTTAGGCAATACTATTTCATGAAAGTAGAATTCAGAATTCAAAACTCTGTTTGATTCAGGGTTCTATTAGGTCAGCTCTTTGTATCACACTAAAACACAAATATGAAATCTACTTGTATACTATAAAAATTCAGATATTAAATTATCTTACTAATTCTTTTTTTTTTTTCATTAGATATTTTCTTTATTTACAATATCTCCTTTCCCAGCTTCCCCTCCCCCCAAAAAAAAGAAAAGAAAAGATAATAAAATAAAATAAAATAAAAATAAAACAAATCCCTGTTCCATCCCCCCTCCCCCTGCTCACCAGCCCACCTTCTCCTACTTCCTAGCCCTGGCATTCCCCTACACTGGGGCATAGAACCTTCACAGGGCCAAGGGCCTCTCCTCCCATTGATGACCCACTTGGCCATCCTCTGCTACATATGCTGCTGGAGTCCTTAGTCCCTCCATGTGTACTCTTTGGTTGATGGTTTAGTCCCTGGGAGCTCTGAGGGTACTAGTTAGTTCATATTGTTGTTCCTCCTAAGGGGCTGCAAACCCTTCAGCTCCTTGGGTCCTTTCTCTAGCTCCTTCATTGGGGACCCTGTACTCAGTCCAATGGATGGCTGTGAGCCTCTACTTCTGTATTAGTATATTTCTCAAAATCCTTTAGACGTGAGCAACAAGAAGTAAAGAAAGTGAACCCAGAGATCATGAATCTGAAAGAGATCATGATGGTTGCATGGGAGGAATTGGAGAGAGGAGAGAAAAGGAGAAAATGGTATAATTACATTTTAATTTCAAATGTAATTTTTTAATTCTTAAAAGACCAGAAATACTTTAGTCATTTAAATTAATTTTACTTAGGTCCAAATATTTAATTTTCAAAGAAGTTGCTAGAAAATTTTATGTTATTATTCCCTTATAAGCACTTCAAGTCTGCCACTCAATTATTTGGTTACATCTTTCATTATCATGTTCTCTGATGAGGCAAAGCACTCCACATTAATAGAATCTTGAGTACATCTGAAGAGTAGTATCAAATACTTAGACTGCAGACATAATTCTTAGCTTTCTAAATGTAAAAAAGGACCTCTAATTATTATCATATGGTACTTGCATTGGAAAAACTAACTTAAAATGCTAATTTTTATCACTGAAAGGGGGAGAGGGAAAGCAGGCAGAAAAAAGTTCAAAAGCAATAGTGAGTTGCACAAGAAAGAAAACAGACTTCAAACAGGTATATAACCTGGAAAGCCAGCCAGGATGTGCTTGCCTTTAACAAGCCTTCAATACATTCTTTACACTAGTAGCAGGAGTTAAAGGTATAAAATTCTGGGAATGTTCTGAGATGAAAAATACTAGAAGGTGAGCTACAGCTCTAGCCATAAATAAAAAATCTGAATCCTTTAAAATAGGTTTAATTTATCACTGCCATCAATATTTTGCAATAGGCAAAAAGTAATCAGAAAAAAATGTATTCAGATAAGCAATCTAATATGAAACAATTATAACAACCTGAACTAAAATATTTCACATAATGAAATAAACCAAAAAACGTGTGAAAATGAATTACTCCAGGCTGAGAAAAACTCTTCAAATGTACATGTAAAAGACAATACAATAGGACAGGAGAATCAACAACTTTTATCACTGTGAGACAAAGATGAGTGCAGACTATATTTGCAGAGAAAGGAAGTTTTATTATATCTAATGGCATAATAAGTGGGCCCTACAAAACCCACCACTGCTCCAAAAGTAGCCATAGGACAAATCATATTTAACTTAATGACAATGTAAATGTGCTTATCAGTCCCAAGATGGGTGATACTTAGACAAATTAAATCTGTTCAAAATTCTGAGTCCAAGCTTTTAAATGTGCTATGTGATATTACCATTTACAAAGTTCAAGCTTGAGAACTAAACAATAAAATTAGTAAAAATGCCAAGAGCAAACAACATAATGTTTTAAGCGGTAAATCCACATAAACTTACCCCAATATTACTTTTAGAGGCCTATTTGAGGCAATTCTTGAGCTATTGAAAATACGGATGCATTGAAGTTAGCAATTATTTTGTATCCTGTACACAAAGTCACTGTATTTGACACAATGTGCTTTAGAAGCAGGTCCACAAGTACATTTTTTACACTAGTAAATAGCTGGCAGGTAAAGGAATACCCACCCCACTGAACACTGGCTTAGTGGCCTGGGGCTAATCATCTGGTTTTCCTGCTGTCTTTATACACAATGAGAATTGTCAAATCTGAAGCTTAATCCCATCAACAATTATATAATTCCAGGCACGTTATTATTTCTTTGCTTCAGATTCTTTATTATTTAAAGGGGCAATGAAAGAATCCCCATCATGAAAGGCTGTGAGGATTACATAAGGGGGTAAATGTGAAGTCCTTGTTAAGCCTTGCACTAAGTCAACTCTCATTTGCATTTCTCTTAAACTTACATTCCACATAATTGGGACAACTATGAACATGTTTTTATTTCTTCACTTTTATTCAACCTCTTTGGGTAGAAAACATGTGACCATCATATTGTTAAATAATTATTTTATTATTGTTATTGTTGTTGTTGTTGTTGTTGTTAAATAACCATTCCTATGGTTAGATCTATTGGCCTCACTTATTTCAATTCTTTTGTTCTTGATCTGCTTTCTGAGGATCTTCTTCCACACAAAAACTGATGTACTCAAATGTTCACCACCATTACTTTTTAGTTTGTGTATCTTTAGTTTAAATTCTAATTTCAAATAAATATACAGAGAGAAATGCTTAATCAGCTCATTCATTAAACCACATCTGTTAAATTCCTACAATGTATAGATGCTCTGCTAGATAAGCAAAAGCACAGATAAAGTATAATATAATCCTCAACACATGCAACTTTTATAAGAGAGATGAGCATGTTTGTAGTCTCTTAGATACTCTGGTCATCTTCTTTTGAATGACCTCAATATTAATTATGCAAATCATAAGTATCCAAAAATGGGTGGAGCATCTGATCTCCACTGAGGACAGCAAAATCATCACTCTTTCACTTACCCATAGTGTGTTGGAATCACATGGTTGGAATTGGTATTTCTCAATCCCAGATATAATCCCTTACCTCTCCAGCCACAGTATCAGTGGAAGATACAAAGATTATGGGCTGCTAGATCCAGTTGCTGGGTTGTGTTTTATTTATAATATCTTTTTAAAATTTTCCTTTTGTGGAGAGCTATTGTTTCACACAGTAGAGGACTTCCAGGTCTGTATTCAATCAGAGATAATGCACCAACTCTCAAAAGACTGGAGGCCCCAGGGAGTTTAGAGGTCAGGTGGGGTAGGGGGTGGAGACGGGGTGTGGGGAGGAGGTATGGGATGTGGAACAGTTGGAGGGTAGATTGGGGGTGAGAGAATAAGATATGGAGTGTAAAAAATAAATTAATTTTTTAAAACGTGGCAAAAAAAACCCAACTTTTATGCTACAACAAAGAAACTAAGTGGTCCAGAGAAACTCAATCAAGGCCAAGACTTCTTTTCTCATGAGAAAATACCCAGTTTAAGCAGGATGCAAGTCTCATGAAGAAATAGTTTATTTTCCTTTGCTATCTTTTCTCTTAGGTTCATCTAATTCTGCCTCTGCTCACCATCAGTGGATGAAAGAAGAATGAAGTCTAAAAAATGAAGGCACCTTGAAGGTAGGTGAGCGTTTATGTAGGTCTCTGTTAGTCACTTTCCTTGTTACTATGGTAAAGTACTCAACAGAAGAAACTCCAGGAGAAAGTCTGCTTTGGCCATGGTTTCAAAGGAACAGTCACACTGGTAGGAAGGATATGAGAGATAGGGTGACTCTATCTAAAGAGGCAGGAATGGAAAGCTCCTCACATCTTGGGTCAGACAGCAGGGCACAAGGGACTGATGGGGCTGGACTATAAACCTCATGCTCACCTACAGGCTCTTACATGCCACAGTTCCAAGTCTACCATCACGGCACCACCCACTGGAGAACGAGTGTTCATATGCATAATAACCCTATGCAGAATGTTTCTTATTCAAGTCTTAACATTCACTCTCTCCCTGCTACAGGCCTGTACCATTAAATAATGAAAAATGTATTTAGTCCAAAGGGAGATCCTGTTGCTGTAATAATTCCAACACTGTTCAAAGGCTCAAGTTCCAAAACCTCAATTGGGACTCATTTAGTCTCTTAGCTGTGTGTTCTTATAAAGTAAAAATCTAAGCTATATGCTTCAAATATCCAATGTCAAAGAATAAACATCCCTGTTCCTTAGAGTACAAATAGTTTAGTAAGAAAATACAAAACCGTAGCTCAACTAGAACACTTTGTGGCAAATACCAAATCCTATCATTCTTATGTTCATTTTCCAGAGTACATGGCTGCAGCATCAGACCTCCAGAGAGTTTGAGTATCTCTGTCCTTTTGGGCATGATTTTTTTCAGTATACATGGGCGATCTCTTAAACTGGTTATGTATATGGATGTCTTGGGAAATATTAGCAAATTTCCTTTACCAATATCACATACCCTGTTGTCTCCAATGTCTTGAGTGAGGTAACCCAATCATCAAAGAACACACATGGTATGCATTCATTGATAAGTGGATATTAGCCCCAAATCTTGAAATACCTAAGATATAATTCACAGAACACATTAAGCTCAAGAAGAAGGAAGACCAAAGTGTGGGTGCTTCAGTACCTCTTAGAAGGGGGAACAAAATACTCACAAAAGCAAATACAAAGACCAAGTGTGGAGCAGAGACTGAAGGAAAGGCCACCCAGAGACTGCTCCACCTAGGGATCCATCCCATATACAGTCACCAAACCCAGGCACTATTGTGGATGCCAAAAGGTGCATGCTGACAGGAGCCTGATATAGCTGTCTCCTGAGAGACTCTGCCAAAGTCTGACAAATGCAGAGGCAGATACTTGCAGCCAACCATTGGAATAAGCACAGGATCCCTAATGGAGTCTCCAATGGAGGAGTTAGAGAAAGGACTGAAGGAGCTGAAGGGATTTGCAACCCCATAGGAAAAACAACAATATCAACCAACCAGACCCTCCAGAGCTGCCAGGGACTAAACCACCAACCAAGAAGTACACATTGAGGGACCCATGGCTCCAGCCACATATGTAGCAGAGGATGGCCTTGTCTGGCCTCAGTGGGAGAAGAGGCCCTTGGTTCTGTGAAAGCTCGATGCCCCAGTGTAGGGGAATTCAAGGGCAGGGAGGCAGGAGTGAATGGGTGGATGGGGAGAAAATGGGGAAGGGAGATGGGATAGGGAGTTTCTGGGGTGTAAACTGGGAAAGGGGATAAGATTTGAAATGTAAATAAAGAAATTATCCAATAAACAAAAAGAGAAAAAAAGAAAGAAAGAAAATTGGCCTTCTCAGAACTAGCCTGAAGGGAATCTTATCCTGCTACACAGGGCCTGAGCTTATGTATGCTCTTAAAATAGAATAACTTGTATTAATTAGATGATAGTATCATATAGGTAAACAACTTTTTTTAAAGCTCTGTAACCATGACACAAGCATCCATGACTCAGTAACTTTTACATACCTGCAAAGCTATGCTACGTGGATGAAACCAAATCCTGCTGCCAACTAAAACTGTACCTGGGCCTCCTTGGACCATTGTTGTTGTGATAACTTCTGGGTATCTGCAAGGTTGAACTTAGGACTATACCCCAAATTAGCCTGTTCAAGTAGTGTCCCCAAAGCAGCATTTACTATGTTGCTCTTTTTTTTTTAATGTATTGCCTTATCAAATGAATTTCAGTGTTGATGCAGTGAGCCCTTCAGTGGTTAGGCTTTGCCCTCAAAGCACCATTTCTATTGTCCCAGTATAAAATATGCTGGTTCTTCTTTCATTATACTAACCTCATTAGCAATCATGGCTGACATGACATATCTTACTTGTCTACAGCCATAAGTTTAAATTAGCGCATGTTCCTTTCCTCAGTAAAATGTACTTTTTTTTTCTCCTCCAACTTTTCCAACTTTTGTTCTAAATCTTCACTATAAATCTGGCTAATGTCAGTGAGCAATAGCCTCTTATGGTGATGTTAGGAATGAGGATCTTTGGGAGATAACTAGGGTTAGACACTCTTTAACCAATAGATTCTCTTCACCAAGGGCTCTAAAATGTTCTATTCTTTCTTGGATTCCTAGCCTCTAGAACTGAGAAGAAAACCTGTTTGTTGCCATCATTTTCAAACTCTGTGTCCTATGGTTTAAAGTTAAAGTAGCCTGAATGAACCAAGACCCTGGGAAATTCAGAGGCTTGGCCATGTGCCTGTCTTTTGTCCAAATTGTTACTTCCTTGAAAGCAAGGGTCTAGTATCATTCTTTTCTATGCACCCAATACAAACATACACACAACACACATACACATACACACACACACACACACATCATCATCATCATCATCATCATCATCATCATCGGCACTGACAGAAGGCAGTTAACTCAGGATGTGTGTGGAAGGCCTGTTAGGATATAAAACCAAAATTCAAGTTAAAAAATTATCTATTGCCAGGCGGTGGTGGCACATGCCTTTAATCCCAGCACTTGGGAGGCAGAGGTAAGCGGATTTCTGAGTTCGAGGCCAGCCTAGTCTACAGAGTGAGTTCCAGGACAGTCAGAGCTATACAGAGAAACTATCTCGAAAAAAAAATAACCTATCTAAAATCATATAAAAACATATCATTTTTCACAATAATTAGTTATCTATACCAAATGTCCAGCCCTGAATACATACATATGAATAACACTATAATCTTAAACAAGTTATATTTGGAAATATACATATATGTATATACATGTATGTGTGTCATAATTAATGACTTCTAATTAGAAAAGAGGTATATAGGATGTCTTTGAGGGAGGAAAGGGAAGGAAGAAATGATGTAATTATACTATAATCTCATACATAAAAGACACATTTCCACAGGTTCTAGTTAAAACATTTAAAATATAATATACATGTCTTTCTAAATTATACTGGATCAATTCTTCTTAAGGTAATCACACAGTAACTTAAACTACCTTTAGAAAACACATATTTGTGGAGGAGGTGGCACATGCAACAGTTTGTATAGGAATAACAGATAACTTGCAGAAATCAGTTCTCTCTTACAAATACGTAGGTTTGGGGGATAAAATGCATCAGCTTTTGCTCACTCAACTCCATTGTGCAAGCGCCTAAACCACTCTGACCAATAACTATTTCCATATTCTATAAAAGAATAATTGCTCTAGATACTTTGCCCCATGCAGCATGGTCTCAAACAGTGGTGAATTCAGGGAGTGGGATGGGGGGTGTTGGGTATTTGAGCATGGGTTTGAGTATCCACATGTATGTGTGCACATGTGTGTGTGTGCACGTGTGTGTGTGCACATGTATATGTGCATGTGTGTGTATGTTTGTGTGCTCTTTCCTGCCTGTTCCACTATGAAGTTGTCAAAGTTCCTTCCTGAGAATATGAATGTATTTGCCAATAGCAATTACTCTCTGTATGTAATACCCTCTATTTGTTGAGAATTTATGGGCAAACACTGTGCTGAGCATTTTATTTGTATTATTCTATTTAACCCTGACAAATTTCTGAAAGTAGGGAATTGGTTCTGGCTCCTTA
The DNA here is from genome assembly GCA_019843815.1 of Montemys delectorum. Classification (NCBI taxonomy): domain Eukaryota; kingdom Metazoa; phylum Chordata; class Mammalia; order Rodentia; family Muridae; genus Montemys; species Montemys delectorum. Next base: position 21,624 of record JADRCD010189192.1, read on the forward strand.
GAGGTCTTTCCTTGTTTTTATTGACATGTTCCTCATGAATAAACCTCAAAAGTTTATTCCTCATGTTGGGGCTATAACTAAATCAAATTATCTCTTATTCAGAAAACTCTACCTCAGTGATTTTATTTCAGATTGCACAATTACAAGCAATATATATATATATATATATATGTATATATATAATCACACCCCTTAATTTTGAAAAAACATATAATTTTGACTGCTAATGTCTCTCCAAAAACACACTGTGATATTAGATAAAGGTTTCATAAGGGACATTGAGAAAGGAAAAAAAAGAGATGTTTTAAAACTAGAAAATCAGAACTAGAACTAGTAGATAGAATTTTGAAAAAGTATATGCTTTCTGTCATCTTGGGCCAAACTGTTAACAACTATAAGACTCTTATTATGGAAATAGCAATCTATGCTATACTACTAACCGAAAAAGACACTGGTCATACCACTACTACCTTGTTAATGTTTCCAGCCAAGTATATCAGTAAATCTAGACCTTATCCTGATTCTCCAGTTTACAGGGCCACTGTGTATTTGTTGAAATTTTTATTTGCATCTTGTTATCCAGTCTTCTGTTTTCATCTTAACCTTGTGGGATTTACCTTGGAACTACCCTACCTTCTTTCTCTACCTCTGAGTCTAAGTAAATATGCTAAGCCTTTGCCTTGACCTTCAGATAATATTAAGCAAACATGGTCACATCCTTTGTAAAGGTAGAAAGAATCTAGAAGAAAATGGAAGAGGATCAGGTAAATGCAATACGACATTCTCCATTGGAGAAGTCCTTGGACTTTTCATCAGTCACATTTCTCAAAATTATTGACATCTCATGATAGCCCTAGAAGCAAATGCATGAGGAGCATAGAATGTGGAAGAAGAGAAAAGTAAATTTGAATTGTCAGCCTTCGATTACTTTGTAAAAGATAATAAAACATAAAATGACCTTCATGGAATTATTGAAAAAAGAAATCAGTGTATATAAAGAACTTGTCATACTGTTAAAATGCTTAATAAATGTTAACTGCTCATAACAATGTTAATATTAGGCCAGTAGCATAAGTGATTGTAATAATTTAATCACAAGAAATAGAAAAAATTAAATGAAAATCTGATCTTGTTCTATTTTGGTTTATGAACTGTACCAGTAATACAATTCACCATTTATACAGTATATATGACATTGGGACACTTATGTAAAAATTTCTGCACGCCAATTTATTCATCTGTAAAATAACAAAAGTAACTTTCATGATTATTATAATAACTAAATAAGAATACATGTATAATGTTCAGACAGCATTCTGAAATATAAAAATCATATTAAGATTAGCCACTATCAAATATGTTAGGACTTACAGTAGTCAGAGTTTTCTAGATATACAAAACTATTGTGATATATAAATGGATGGATGAATGGACGGACCGATGGATGGATAGATGTGATAGATGGTGAATGGATTGACAGGGTTGGTGGGTGGGTGGGTAGGTGAGTGGATAGATGGATGTTAAGGAATTGTCTCTTATTAAAACTAACAAGTCAAAAGCTGTAGAGCAGGTCAACAGTCTGAAAACCATGCTGAAAGGACATGTTAGTCCTAAGCAGAATTCCTTCTCTGGAAAACTAGTTTTGTTCTTAAGGGTTCCATTGAATCTCATGATGCCTATTCCCACATCAAGCAAAAGGTGTCAGTGAAAGATAACTAATTATAAATGTAGTTCAATATAATGTCTAGCTTATCTACTCAAATAACTGAGAGACTACCATCTAGCCAAGTTCTCTGCAGACAGCTCAGGAAATTGACTTACATTACAGACTAGCTTTAAGGAACTCTTTTAGACATTAACTAAGCATACCTATTCAGATTCACAGTTCACTCTAATACATTATATAAAAGAGAATGTGGATTTTCCTGCTACTGAGATATCTGATACTGTAAAATTGATTTAATCAAGATGTGGAGGATAATCACAGAAGATTTCAAAATAAAACAACTTTCTCTTAACTAAATAATGTATGGTATGGTCATTCACATACTAAATCATAATCTTGTATTATTGACTGCTAATCTTAGCTACATACCTAAATATTGGCCATAATGACAAACATGTATTATCTGTGAAAATTCATAAAATATTTAGTGCATTCATATGAATTCTCAAATCCTAGAATTACTTTAGTTCAGTTCCTGGACAATATTATCAGTTGGATAATTATGTATGTGATGTTTTCAGAAATTTTTCAGTTCTAATTATCTTGCCTGTTTCTGCAAGTTTATACACTTTTAGATAACACAATACTATATCCTACTTACTGAGCTGTTACTACACAATGATAGCTTAGTTTTTTTCCCTTGTTAACATAACTAGATTAAGAATAATCTTAAACTCCTGTTACAACACCCTGGCTACCATGATCCCTCTGCCAGAAATGACTGTGTCCATAAACTGTGAGCCAACATAAACCTTCACTATTTAAGTTGCCTTTGCCATATACTTTGTCCCAGCACAGGAAAAATAACCAATATAGCAGGAATCAGTATCAGTGCCAGGGACTACAAAGTACACACACAGGGTCAACTCTCCAGTGTTCTGGGCAGTTCTAGCTACTCATGATAACTGTTTTTGCAATGTGAAGAGTTATTTACTCACTTGTGAGGAAAATTCTGTATATTCCAAGTGAAAGTGGAATAATTTTAAACAAGAATAGTGTATCCTTTAGAGGTGTTTGTACAAAGGCTCAATGTGTACTGAGGTGAGAAGAGTTCCTTAAATGACTGCAGTGTTCTACAGACAGCACTATGCAAAGCTTGTGGAGATATGCTGTGACATTCTACTTATCAACTTATTGATAGTTTCATATACTAATCAATCCTTATTCCTTCACCACAATACTTTCAAGGTTAGATTGACCTGTATAGAATCAGCTCTGTTCTATAAGGGAGAAAAATCTTAGCCATGTGAATCTTTTTTTCCTCTGTCTATTATTTCTGTTAACTAAGGAATAAAAATGCTGAATTGAAAAAAATTTAAAAACCCAAAAATCAAAGCATTACATTGAGTTAAAAAAAAAAAAAAGAATCAATTCAAAATCTACAACATGATTGACATTCACTGCAACCTCTTCAAGCTCTTGACTACCAATAGCCCAGTCTAGGAAGTCTCTGTGAGAGCAGTGAGCCTGCTGATACACTTCCATGTGTGAGAAAGGATGGAGAACTGTGTAACCTCACTTCATCTCAGGATATTCTACCACTTAAGTAGTGCATATGACAAAGCAATGTGTGTGGTTCACAATAAGTCATTTCTATACATTTAACAACCTACTTTAGCATCTTATTTGGGATTAACTACATTTTCTCAGGCCAACCAGGCTATCTTAAGGATTATTTACAGAACAATATGTAATGAACATACTTAACAAAAGAGTATATCATTTTCTAGCATAAATAAAAATAGTCCATAATCTATTTCATAAATATTTACTGAATGCTGACTGCTTGGAGCTCACCTTGGCTCCACGACTAAATATGATACTTGCTGTCAAGTCTCTCATCACCAAGCAGGTAAAACACTTGTGAATCTTGTTCCTGTACTGTTTGATGGACACTGCAACAGATGCCCTGGGCAGCCCAGAGGGAAGAATTTGTCTACTCATGATCAGGAAAATGTTGATTGACAAGTAGATCTTTAAAAGATCAGCTAAAATATGTTAAGGAGACAGAACAGCACTCAGTAATCCTTGAGGATTCATAGATAGTTTTTTAATACACTGCTTAAGGTTAATAGCTTGAGAGATCCTGTTGTGAGAGCAAGGTAGACGCCTGTAACTAAATCTTTATAACATGTCGATTACTAAGTGTGGTATGGTGTGATATGGCATGACTGTAATCTAAGCATTTGAAAGACTGATACAGAATGATCACAAGTTCAAGGTCAGCCTGGGCTACATGGTGACACTCAGGTTGTCATAGGTGACATAAGAACATCCTCTTTCAAAGTTAATTTTTAAAATGTAAATAATAGCCTATTGGTCCTGGAGTAATAGATGGATCAACAGTTGAAAGTACATATTAGCTACTCTTATACAAGACCCAATTTGGTTTTCATCATGCACATCAGGTAGCTTACAACCATCTGGAACTCCAATTTCAGGAAATTCTGTACCCTCTTCAGGACACCATGAACACTTACATGCGTGTGTGTGTGTGTGTGTGTGTGTGTGTGTGTGTGTATGTGTGCGTGCACCTATGCATACTTAATTTTTTTAATTAAAAAGTAAGATCCTGTGAAAGCCTTTTATTGAAAATAGGAATGAAATTGAACAGGGACATTTCAATGTTATTAACACTAGTGTTGTTTTATACTTGAATACATTTGTTCCATCCCAGTCATAGATCCACTGATATAACCTCCCATATTAACAGTGGGTATGAATATAATCCACTTCAGTTACACTTGAATGATATTAAAGTAGAGAAGTAAAGCATTCTTTCTACTTTTGAAGACTTTATTGAAAATCTAGCTTCAGTATTCCAACAAAGAGTCTTAATGTAAATTACTCATTGTAAGTTCTGAGCCAACTTCAGCCTCAGCAAGGTAAATACGTGTTTGAGAAGGACTCACATGCTTCCTAGGTCATCCTGAAATAACGACCATTCTTCATTTTAAAGTTATTTGAGTTCTTTACCAAATTTAATGTAATTTTCTTTTTATAAATCCCTAGTATCCTCAAGGAATTACATTTCATAGAGTAAAAACTCACTATTCATTATCTTGAAGAAAAAAAAATATATTTATATATAGCCTTCCAGGAGCTGAGTTGAATATTCCTTGGTTTGACAGTCTTCTAATTAGTCTCCCTGCCACCAGTATATGTCTTGTGGTCATGCATGATGCTGTCATCTTAGACGTCCTCTGCAGCATTGGTGATACCACATTCTTGTAATAAATCCTACTGTGGCTCACAATCCCTCAAAGAACAGAGTCCAAACGCTATAGTATTACTGCAATCAAAGTTTTCTATTCCCTGAATACAATCACCTCTCATCTAAGTCTGACTGTCCAATAGTTTGCATAAAGCCTTTTCTACCTCTTTAAGGAGCTATACGAAACATGGGGCCCATGTCTAATTGTCTCCGATACATCACATTTTTTTTTTTTGGTTTTTTTTTTTTTTTTTTTTTTCGAGACAGGGTTTCTCTATATATCCCTGTATGTCCTGGAACTCACTCTGTAGACCAGGCTGGCCTCAAACTCAGAAATCCGCCTGCCTTTGCCTCCCAAGTGCTGGGACTAAAGGTGTGCGCCACCACCGCCCGGCTGATACATCACATTTTACTATGTATCTTGATTGAGTACTTTAACATTTATAAGACTTAGCTTCGTCTTCTATAAACTTATGTTTATACTTATACACTTTGACAAATTCCATTTTAAGAAATGAGTAACTAATAAAATATATACCTATCTGAATCAATCTAGAGAATCTAAAATAATATATGAAAATTACCTAATCAAGGCTTCCTTTATAATTAGCAAGTTTGTTAGCATCCTGTGCTTGTTCACACACTTTCCTCTGCCTGAAATGCCTAGTTTTTCCAAACCTAAGTCTTAATTATGCCCCCTCCAAAAAAAGCCTCAGTTCCATCATGGAAAAAATATTGACTTGATGTCAGAGTTTCTCTGTGTAGTCCTGGCTGTCCTGGAACTCACTCTGTTCTGGCGATGACAGATTTCTTACTGCCTATTTCTAATAACATGAACCTGAAGTTACAATTCACAGTTTCCTCAGCTCTTATATGGATAGTGACAGCAACTCTACCTGGCTCACTAGCTATTATGAGAACTAAGAAAACAAGTCCAAACATTTAACTATAAAATTGCATATATGCATGAGCTTGCTATTTAAACAGAACCATAAGATTAAACTAAGAATATTAGTTGCCCTTGCTGTTGACACTGTTTGCAAAATCATCAAGAAAATAACTTGCATCTAAACCATGTGCTCCAAGATGGAAATTACAAAGAGTCAAAGCAGAAGGGTCTGAATTGAAGAGATCTGGACAGAGTTGAAGCTCAAAAGGACACTATTGCTGATGCCAAGAAGAGCTTGCTGACAGGAGCCTGATATAGCTGTCTCCTAAGAGGCTCCGCCAGAGCCTGACAAATACAGAGGTGGATGCTTGCAGCCAACCATCAGACTGAGCTCTGGGACCCCAATGAAGGACTTAGGAAAAGGACTTAAGGAGCTGAAGGGGTTTGCAACCCCATAGGAAGAACAACCTATATCAACCACCCAGACACCCCGCCCCCAGATCTCCCAAGGACTAAACCACCAACCAAAGAGTATACACAGAGGGACACATGGCTCCAGCTGCATATGTAGCATAGGATGGCCTTATCTAGCATCAATAGGAGGGAGGCCCTTGGTCCTGTGAAGGCTGGATGCCCCAATGTAGAGGAATTCAAGAGCAGTGAGATAGGAGTGGGTAGGTGGGTAGGGGAACACCCTCATAGAAGCAGGGAGGAGGGGGTATAGGATAGGGGATTTGTGGAGGGGAAAGCAGGAAGAGCAATAACATTTAAATGTAAATGTTATGTAAATAAATAAAATAGTCAATAAAAGTAATAATAAAATTATTTATAAGTTTTCATTTGCTTCACCTGAATATATCATTTTATTTCTATTCAATGTTGAAGGAAGCAATGGATTTGGAGTTGAGAAAGCCCTTTCACATGATCATGATCCATACAGCCATTGTGAGGTTTCATCAGCTTCAGAGCTGTGCTAACCCCCAAACCCCTGCATGGTTTATATCTTACTCATCCTCCACATCAGCCTCATGAGGTAAATGCTATCTTTATTTTGACATTTTACAAGTAAGAAACTTGAAATCCTAAGATTAAATAATTTATCCTTGGTCACATTAATGGTGAAAGGCAGAACCAAAATCCAAACATAAGGCCCTCAGATGACTCTTGATTGCTTTTCTCTGTCAACCTGCCTCCTTTATAGTGCCCAAAGTAACACTAAAAGCCAGCTCAGTGGTTGTTCAGCAATAGAAAAATATTTTCTTTTACTAAATTAGAACTGCAGAGTTTAGCTCAGCAGCTCAAGCTCTGTGGAAGAAAACAGACATATATAAATATTTAAAGCATAAAAATTGAAAGTGAGCTTTCCACGAAACTAATCATGACTAGAAGATGGAAATTGGTCAGTATAATGCTGGTAAATCAGAGGGGGTCATGTGTTCAATGTAGAACAGTATGGAGAGAGAAAAGAACCACTTATAGCACAGACAAAACACACACAATGCACAAAAACAAAAGTCAAATCTTGCATCTAACATTTCTCTTAAAAATCTTTTAAAATAAAGTTTCTCTTGGTTGTCTGACTGAGTAGTTCCCACCATCACCAACACAGCACAGAATCTCTCTATTCCACCTCTGCTGCTACCCTCTTGTAGTATCAACTATATATTACAGGCTAAGATCCTAACTATTCAAAAAATGGTGAGGTGGGCTTACCTTGTCAAAACTTCATATAAAACATAGTTTAACCTATGTAGCTAGAGTTTTTATTCTACACATGTTGAGGAGTGAAGTGACAGATCTCTTTCCACCAGGCATTTGAGATGAAATCCCAAGACTCAGTTAGCTGGCACATGTTTAAGATCTTTATAGGAGCATCTGCTGTCACCTGAGTTTTTTATCCGAGCCAATCTGACTGGTGTGAGGTGGAATCTCAGGGTTGTTTTGATTTGCATTTCCCTGATGACTAAGGATGTTGAACATTCCTTTAGGTGCTTATCAGCCATTTGATATTCATCAGTTGAGAATTCTTTGTTTAGCTGTGTACCCCATTTTTAATAGGGTTATTTGGTTCTCTGGAGTCTAACTTTTTGAGTTCTTTGTATACATTGGATATTAACCACCAACCAAGGACTATATACAGTGGGACTGATTGTTCTGGCAGCATGTGTATAGTAGAGGATTTCGAAGTTGATCACCAATGGGAGAAGAGGCTCTTGGCCCTGTGAAGGTTCTGTGCCCCAATGTAGGGGGATGCCAGGGCCAATAAGTGGGAGAGGGTGAGGTGGCAAGCAGGAGGAGGGAGGAAACAGGGGTTTGTTCTTGTTGTTTTTTGTTTTGTTTTGTTTTGTTTTGTTTTTTGAGGGGAAACTGGGAAAGGAGAAATCATATGACATGTAAATAAATAAAATATCTAATAAAAAAAAAAAGAGCACTGACTGCTCTTCCAGAGATCTTGAGTTCAATTCCCAGCAACCACATGGTGGCTCACAACCATCTATAATGGTAACAAATGCCCTCTTCTGGTTGGGTCTGAAGACAGAGACAATGTACTCACATATACATAAAATAAATAAATCTTAAAAACAATAACAAAAAAAGATATTTATAGGAGGAATACAAATAAATGGTTTTGTCTGTTTGTCTGTTTGAGATATGGAAAATCAAAAAGTTTCACTTCCAGGCACTTTATAATTATGCACCACTTAAAAGCCATTTAGCTTCAAGAGCCCATCTGATTTTTTTCAAAAAAATTTTTTAAAAAGTCATGTTTGCACACATCAGAGATGCCACATATCAGAAACACTAGCCTCTTTGATCTTGCTATTGACCAGATAACACACTAAAGTCAATACAATGGGAAAAAAGCACATGGACAATAACAAGGAAACCAGGGCTAGAGAAACCAAATATCTCTGATTTGTAAACCCTAGAGGTTCTGTGTGCCTTTTGGGCAGCAGAGAGCAAGCCATTCTTATACTCACAAGCTTCTGGTGGCTTCTCAGCACTGAGTGGAATCCTTCCCATGTGTCTATGGTGGTTCATCATCTACCTAGTCCTGCTCATGCTGCCTTCTGCTTTTCCTCTTTTTGCTCATTTAGCTGCATCCAAGTAAGCCTACTTTGCCATTTCTTATTTTCATTTATATTTACTGTGTAGGGAAGGGGTCAGAGGATGGTTTGAGGGAATCAGTTCTCTCTTTTCACCACATGAGTTCATCAGAATGATAATTGCTTAGACCATCCATCAGTTCATCACAAGTCGGGAGGGAAAGTGGACGGGGGGGGGGGGGGGGGGGGGGGGGGGTGGGGGGGGAGGACAACAGAAGTCTGGGGGTGGGGG